>LFMI01000868.1:85367-169261 GCA_001050175.1 Trichoderma parareesei | reverse complement strand
GGGGGGGGGGGGGGGGGGGGGGGGGGGGGGGCGGAATGGACAGCATAAGAGAACACAAAGATGATAAGGAAATGGGAAAGAAACAGCATGGTGAAATCAGAAACAAGCACGGAAAAAAACACATCGAATCCGGTCGAACGGCATCAAGACTTGCCTTAATCAAGCCCCATGTTCGCGTCAGCCATTGGCCGCTCCTTGAACTGCAGCCAATCCTCGAACCCCTCGATGCTCTCATACTGCGGAAAGGTCTCCTCGACTGCTTGCGTGCGGTCAGGGTACCACACCCGCATGGTTCGCATGCCTTCCTGTTCGTCGGGGGGCAGCCGTCGTCTCATGTAGCAAAAGTACACATACAGAACCTGGCATAGGTTTTTGATACGGCTCACGCGGTTGACAGGTGCACTGCTGCCCGTGACGTCTTCAAGCGCGCCTAGCCCCGGCTCTGGTGTGACACAGACGGACGCGGCTGCACACGTCTCCTCCCACTGTCCCAGACGCCGACGCAGGGACAGAAGCGTGCCGCCGACATCGAGAACTAGCTCGCGGCAGATGTTCGGGTTGCCGAGGACCTTCTTGAGATGGTCGTAAAACTGAAGCTCCAGCTTGCGTCCGATAATCCGGGACAATTGAGCTGCCACAATAATCACCTGCCGATGGTATGGCTCGCCTGGCGTGAGAAACGTCTCTTTGCCACCGTTGGGGGCAACAAAGCGAGTGCCGGGGTCCTTGGACACCAAAGTGTACCTGACCCAGGGAGCCATGTCGTCCAGCGCGAGGAGCGCGTCGCACAGGTTGCCGTTCATGGGCCGACCTTGACCGTCTCTGATGCATGCCCTCCAACCGTCTTGCTTTTGCACCTTGAGGCCGTCAATGAATTGTTGGAAAGGGTGAGAATAGGGAGAGCATGTTGAGTTAACGTATGTCCAGCAAGCACGCAGATCGAGCTCATAGAGCATGGTAGACCCAGCGTAGACACGGATCCTTTCGTGGGTTCGTTGCAGGCCTTCAATGAAGCGGAGCATATCTCGAATGTGAATCTCCGCAGGAAGGCTCATTGGCTGGCGAAGGCCGGTAGAGTGGTTGACAGGATAGATGACGTGGAGAGCTATCATTCAGGCATGTCGTCAGTAAAACTGGCACACATCATAGTACGTGGTTGTGTCATGATGCCCCTTACCGAGCAAAGCCGTGCTACCTTGCTGAACAAGCTCAAAGAAGCTGGCTGGAGCGCACACAAACGGCTTGGGAGCATTACTGTGGCTGCTGGCGCACCGCTCACAGACTCCCCCATTTTCTCGACCAGCACACTAGCGAGCAACGTGTCAGTGGTGGTCTATGTGACATGATATCATGGGCAGTGAGGAGGCTCATGAGGGGGCTCCGAGGTCTGGAACAGAACCACAAGGTTTCAGTCCCTTGCGGAGGCTTACCATAACTTTGGCCATCTTGCAGCCAATACAGACGGTCCGGTCGTTCCTTCGTTTCGTCGCGAGCTCCCGGTTACCCTCACGAAGAGGTCCAACGCGTTTGCCGCGTGGCTTCACTCCCTTTACCACCTCGGTGGTCTCGCCATTCATGCCACGCTCGTGAGAGTTGCGTCTCCCAAAAGATCCGTGGGCTGGAGACCTATCCAGTGACTGGGATGCAGGACTTCCAAAGGGGGTAGAATACGACTCTGAGACTCGGCGGCGGCGTCGAGTCCGCGTAACCTGAAGACTCTCGCCCTTACCCTTGCCATTTGCGTTGTCTTTCCTTTTGCTTCTACCTCTACTCGTGGAAGGGGGAAACGTGGCAGTGGTGGAGGCCGTTTCTGACGAGGTATAATATCCTCTTGCTGCCTCAACACTTGACGAGGATTGCACATCCGCTGGGAGGGTGAACGTAGCACTTCCAGTGGCTGCCATACCTCCAGGTCCTGGCTGAACTATGTCATGGTATGGGAACAGGAACTGATCTGTGATGAATGAGCCACCCTGGGCGTGGTTTGCACTGTTCGGCAGGAAACTATCAGCCAGCGTAGTGTCCACGTCTCCATCCCTGGAGATGACAACCGTGGGGGCGCCATCTTGCGAGCCATGTCCGGAATGACCTTTTGTATCGACATGATAGTATCCATAAGCCTGTGGCAGGCTTGAAGACAAGTAGTGCCCAGTGGCTGAGCCGCTCGGTGGGCTTTCAGGCAGATGTAACTGCGGCGATGTCGAGGTGCTGAGTAATCCTAGGCCTTGGTGCAACGGGGAGTAATTGTCGGAATACTGAGATTCAAGCTCGATATCGTGGCTCATGTGTTCCTGAGCTTGAGGAGCTGCATAAGGGGCAATCATTTGGGCCTGGAACTCATGTTGTGGCTGATGGCTGTGGCCGAGATTGTACTCTTGAAGAAGGGGGCTGAAACCAGGCACACCGTCATTGGCTGCACCGGATGGCTCTCGAGCCCAATCAGGAGAAGAACCACTCGAGCTGTGAAAAGAGGAGTCCAATGCCAACTGTTGGTTGCGCAGGCTGTTGATCAGATGAGGGGAATATTTGTAGGAGGGAGCAAAGTTCGGCCTCACGGCCTGATTTGAGCTTTTGCTCCCGGTGAGCCTCTTGGACCCGAAAGTTCCATCGGCCGCGGCCTCGAATCCCCTACATTTGAGCATGAGTTAGCCCTGGCAATATCAGAGCACAGGCCGACAATAAGTCGCCACCAACTAGTCAGTACTTACTCGTATGAGATGTCCTTTGTGGTCAGCCCAAGCATATCGCTTCCACCAGTGAAAGATGTAAGATGCTGCGAGTGCGAGGCCGCGCTGGGTTGACGAGAAGCTTTCTGAGGATTCATGGTTCATATAGGCTTAAATGAGACCTGTTGATCCCGAGATGAAGGGAACAAGAAGAGATTTTAAGTAGATGCTGGACACAGCTTTTAACTTGTGTGCAGAAGTTCTTAGGCTGCGTCGAAAAAGGCGTGGAGCTCGTCCATACAACCCATGCCACCAGAGCCTCGCCTCGTTTTGTTAGGCAAACTGGGCAGCAGCACCCGCGCACACTCACTTTCGGTATGAAGCGCCCTTCTTGCACCTCTTCTGAACCCTGTTGCAGCGCTCCTCTTCGGAGTGGTCCTTGTCCATGTACACCCGCCCACCAGGAACGCATCCGCCAAGCGCATATCCGAGGCTCTGCGATGTGTGTTGGACGTGTGAGTGCCAGGGCAAATGCAGGTCCGTCATCGTAGCCATGGCCATCGACGATGTTTGAGCTGTCCAGTTGAGGAGACACATCTCTATGACAACAGAGACCTCGCGCTGCCCGTAGCTGCTTTCCAACGGAAGTTGAGGCTCTGCGCGCGGGTGCTGCAGCTGCATGTCTGTTTGCCTGTGAGTGGTCCAGTTTCCTGCCCAACTCGACATAGAGGGCGCATCCACCCCTCCAGCCAGTGAACATTGGCCGCGACCTGAGCCCCCAGGCGTCGAGATCATCGAGCGCGCAACCGCACCCACGCTTCCTAATCGCTTCCATCTCCTCCTTGAAAGAGACCCCCTGGGCGTGTAGTAAAGGATCCATCCAGACCGGCCCCCCCCAAGCAGCTTTGGCGATGATGGGTTGCCTTGGCGGAAAGCGTGGGCTACTAGCCGTTGCCTTTTCCCCCCATAGGGGTGTCTTGCAGGGGGTGTGGACCGGCGTTCCGTGCCTCATCTGCATGCAGGGGAAAAAATTTTGGTCTGCCGGTTTAAAGGCGTACCGTTTTGCTCAATTCTCTCAGTGACATGCCACGTTTTCACGATGGAGTCGCTGTCACTGATATATTGCTATATAGCTGAGCCACCTGTCAGTCAGATAGATGACGGTGCACAGCCGGAGAAAGAGCGGTGGATTAGAAAGACGACAGCAAATCGAGCCCTCTGATTAAGTGTTTCGCACGCCGTGATGCTCAGTGCTTGTCAACCAGTGTATGTGCGTTGGCATCCACAATGCCTAGGTACCTACAAGCAGTCGGTACAGATATGGGTACGTACTGAGTATCTGCTGCGCATCTCTGTCTGAGCTGAAGGTGTGCCATCTGCAAGGTGCTGCGCAATCCGTCTTTGTCTGTCCACTGCTAGAGAGCGTGATTTGCATCTGGCCGATGTCTGTTGGCTGGATCGCAAGGCTGTGTGAGCTGGAGCAACCTCGGTCGCCACTCAAGAAGAAGGGGGACCGGGATGCGCCATACAAGCTACCGAGCGACAGATCTCTGAGCTGACACATTGGACTCGCAGTGCGCACCGAACAGCAGATACCACGGTCGGGTGGCGTTGGCGATGTGATCCAAAGAAAGAGACGTGAGCAACCTCCAAGGTCTTGGTACCGTGAGAAGAAGCATTCTCCCGCATGCTAGAGGACTGAAGTGTGGTCCGGTGCTGCACATTCGAACAGGAGTGAGGGCTTCAGACGATCAAAAATAGGATGTCTTGTGCATGATCTGAAGGAACTGGCATCGGCCTATCCGAACTTTGTAAATGCCGCGTGGTTGTATGGACTGAATCAGATTGAACCATGACTCGATGTCGGCCGCTAGGAGGGATCAGTGGTCGGAAAGCAACCGAATCGGCTCCAGACGAGGTGTGCTCCAGGCCATCTCTTCCATGGCCCGTTCCCCATGATATGTCATAGTTCGGTTGGGGTTGCTGTCAGTTCCGCAACTGGAACTCCGTCAAAGACGACCGATCGGAGCGGTAGAAGTGGGGAGCTCCGGGCCGGGGGGGGCGGGACCCGTGGGATCCGTGGTTTGAGCTGAGGAGGAGATCCTTGGCGAGGAGCCGAACGAACGAGCCGGGGAGCGACAAAGCAACTCCATTTCAGGAAATACCCCATGATGGAGGTGTATCAAAGATACCCTACTCAGCTGGGCAAGGGTTGTTGCCGTGCGAGGTCTTTTGTTCCGTAACTAGCGGGATCCCCTAGCTGAGTTGGGAGACAGACAGGCTCTAGAATTCGGCTGGAAGACGGATGCCACACTTGGCAGCGTTCTATCGATGCCTGAGCCATCCATCCGCCATCGTCACCGGAGATGATTGTGTCGTTTTTCCCCGAAATAGCGTCATGGCCGCGTTGCGACGAGTCGTCGGTGTAGCCAGAATAGCAATCGGTAGATGAGAGACGAGACGACGAGACGACGAGACTTGGGGGCTAGACTATAGAGGCAGTTCCGCCATTAGCAAGAAGTGCGGACGAGTAGGTCTGTTCCGCCGGAGCATGACCTGCGAAGAAAAACCACCACCCAATATTATACAAAAGGTGCTTGGGCTAGGACTTTGCAACTGGCTCGGCCCAATTCGAACTTTTGCTTCGAGGCCTCTTGGGACCTCGGGCATCCCATCTCTTTTCAGCATAATCTTTCTCATTTCTGACAGTCTTCGCAGCATTTCTACAAAGGCTTTCGTGCAACTTCGGATGGCTTCCTTACTCACCTTGCCTACGATGCGCTGCAAGCCTGGGCAGGTGACTATCCTTTGAGATGCTCTGGTCCCATCATCAAGTGTCCATTCGCTCAAACACTTTGGACCAACCATAGCCTCTCTGGCCAGTCTCTTGTTGTGGGCGACTTGTCGGGCTGCTCCGAGGGCTGAAGCTTGTGGCGTTTAGAGGCAGACCACGTATCAAGTCGCAGGGATGAGACGCATGTAAGGCTGCTGCGCCGCATTTTCGATGTGCTTAGAGGAAAGACGAGAGATGAAAGCACGACAACAAAGCAGAGGCGCCTTTCTGCAATGCGACGTTGATGGTCTCGAGCGAGGCTTTAGCTGGTTGAATCGTGTCTGGTTTTCGGCCGACGTTTGTCGTAGGTTGTGAGTTTGGTCCGAGTTGAAGAAAGAGCGAGGAATGCAAGTTGTGCTGGTCCAGATTGGTACCTCAGGCGTTGATTTTGGTACCTGCCAGTGTTCAACCACACGTAGGCAAGCGGTTTGCAAAATAACCGGGAAAATCAAAATACTTCACACACAAAAGAATATCATGCACACACACTCAAGCTCAACAGTCTGTCGATACTGCTGTACTTATTGTCTGGGTGTACGCACGTATTCATTTTGCGGTCCCTATTAATTTGCAGACCGCTTGGTAGGTACTACAATGGAGGGTACTGCCGCTACCAGACACATGCAAAAACCACCATCTTCGGTGTATCCCTGAAGGGGAACCTTGGAAGTCAATGTATCCGCTCATGCAATTAAATTCCCGGCAGTGGTGCCCCATCGTCTGTCAGGTACAGATCGAAGTCGGACAAAATGCACTGCCCATCAGGCTGTCACATGCAACATGACACCTGGGTTGATTTCATCATGGCCTGGACAAGCTCCTTCGCAGCAAGGCGTACTATAGGTACTTAAGGTACCAAGATGCGCCTGTCTTTCTCGTACCAGTCAGCAAAATCAGGACATACCCAGCGCCAAAGAGTCGATCGCTACGACATCTCGCATGAAATGCCCTCTGTCAATGTCTGCAATTATGCGTGGAATCAGGAAAATGGCTCTGTCCTATAGCCTCTGCAGGCTCGGCTAGCTGTTCAACACACCAAAATGCGAGCAATACGGCGGCGCTTGGCTGGCACCCCTGCAGCAAGGCCGCTCTAGGCCGTGGCGCTACTACTGGCATTGGACCGAATAGGCTGGATGGCGCGCTCCGGCTCTCGCGGAGCCGTGTAAGAGGCCTTTTCCCCAGCCATGCCATCATCAATGAGGGGATTTGGGGGAAGGGGAAGTGATGAAAGATGCCATTACTGTACTGTATATGTTGATGAAATGGTTATGAAGTCGGCCTAGTGTAGAGTTTCTAGAACGAGAGGTCAAAGTATAAATACCTAGAGCTAGACGCATCTAGCAGATAGGTAGATTAGCAGAGAACAAAGTTCAACACATCTTATGATACCCCTATAGACTCCACAAACGCACAATCTCCATCATGGTCTTTGGAAAGGATAGAGAGCAGAAGCCGCAAGAGACGGCAGAGATCCCCAGCCATCTCACTGACTTGCACTGCTTCACAGAGACTGAAGGCGTAGTCACCACCAGTAAGCCAACAATGGGTATCCATTCCGTCCAGACACATTGCTAATAATGGAACAAACCTTCAGCCATGATGGATCTCCCCGGTTACCGCATCGAGCAGGTCCTCGGAACGGTCTATGGCATCACCGTGCGGTCGCGCAACATTGGCGCCAGCTTCGGTATGGCCCTCAAGAGCATGGCCGGCGGAGAGCTCCGTTGGTTCACGTCAATGCTGTACTCATGTCGCAACGACTCCATCAGCAGAGTGGTGGACGAGTGCAAGAAGAGGGGGGGCAACGCCATCATCTGCCTGAGGTTCGACGCCGGCGATATGGGTGGCTTTGCGCAGACGGCGGCGTATGGAACAGCTTGCCGAGTGGTCAAGATTGACGAGAGCGTGACGGTACCACCGCAGCTACAGGCACTGGCCCAGTGATGGAGGAGGCTACACGCGTATCGCGACTCGCAGGAGGTGGGCGAGGGACGGGCCCTAGTTGAGCTGAATCTTCGCCAGACATGTTCACCTGTGTGAGCCTGTGTGACTGGTAAGACTGGGGAGGGTCGACAAGGCTGCGGCAGATGAAGATGGAATGGAGGTGGCGGATTAGGAACGAGGCAACAGACGTGGATGTTTCTATTTTGGTGATTTCAGCTTAGGTTTGACGAGATTCCATTGCCGTCAGTCGCCTCCGTGTGTCTATCTGCCAAGGTCCTGATACCGAACTCGTGACTATCCTGCTTCACGTCGTTATCACGTATGTAATCAATCAGTTTCAAGAAGACCAACGCTGAGACCAGAGCAGCTGAGAGCCCCCCCCCCCCCCTGCCCCCCAAGGCGTCTGACCAAGATGGATGGGGGATGCGGCAACTCCACTTTGGTGACGATCTCGTGCGGAGCCGCTAAGAAGCTCAGGATAGACAAATGGCAGCTCGAGCCGGGACTGTGGCGCAAGACGCAGACGCAGCTGCAGTGCAGTAGAGGCTGGACGCCTTGTTGTGCGCTGATCTGGCAATGCAGTGAGATTTGTTGTGTTGAGGTTGTGCAGCGTGGATAAAGTCGGGTCATCTCTGCAGATGGCTGTGCAAGTAGGTAGGTAAGTAGGTATGTACCTATGAGCTGGCAGAATCCGGCAGGCGGTGATGCCCGTTAGGCGGGCTGGCTGCTAACCGATTATCGCCCGGCTGGCAGCTGCTCCAATCAGCGCCTCGGCAGTTGAGCTCTAGCGATCCATGCCAACCTAAGGTACGGTACGGTGACAATACAGCCAACATCCTCTCAATAGCGACAATCGTGGCCGGTGCTTGACCGTCTGCTTCTCACTGCCTGCTGCTCTGCTCCCGTGGTAGCAGTGCCAGTCTCACACTCCCGTCTTCACCGCTTTTGCTGCTCGACAGGCTCACGCAAGACGACCGGATCGTACTGTATACGATGGTGCACGCCCTTGTCCAATCCGCCTGATACACGCAAGTCCCCCTTCGATCGCCAGCCTCCCTGCGAGAGTCACTCTCATCTGCAGCCATGGCGCCGCGAGCCTCTGACCGACTCGAGCGGTCTCCATCAACAGACTCGCTGTCATCCGTCTCGACGACCAGCATCGTCTTCGACCGAATACAAGAGGAGATGGAAAAGGGCGAGGTTCCACCCAAGGCTCGCGCCAGGCTTGGCTACTCTGACGTGTATGCCGAGGATCCTCTCAAGGACGAGGCTTCTGGCGATGCTGAGACCGAGGCTTTCCTGGGCTCGACCGGATCTGCGCTCCAGCGCCGGCCAATGGATCGGAAACTGCGGCGCTTTCTCTGTATAGGCGCCGTCATCTTTGCTGCGGCCTGGCTCGCGTCTCTCGCCGTCTTCGTCTCTACCGGATCGTACAAGCACGCGAGCGATGTGGAGCACGATCCAGACGCCGACTTTCGAGGCTCAGGCAAGCCGGTCACCTTGGAGCAGCTCTATGATCGCTTCTGGTCGCCCAAGCAAAAGTCCATCAGCTGGATTGCAGGCCCTCATGGCGAGGACGGCCTCCTGCTAGAGCGAGGAGCCTCGGGCAAGGATTATCTCGTCGTCGAGGATGTTCGGTCAGCTGTGGGAAACGCGACTACCGCAGCCGCTGCTGCTGCGGACGAGAACGCTCAGCTGGCAAAGTCTCGGACCCTCATGAAGCATGCCGACTTCGAATTCGATGGCAAAACCTACCAGCCCCAGTGGCTCCAGCCCAGCCCCGACCAGAACAAGGTCCTGATAGGCGTCGCCCAGGAGAAGGTTTGGAGACATTCCTTCACGGCCATCTACTTCATCTTCGACGTGGAGACGCAGACGGCCGAGCCCCTCGTTCCCTCAGAAGCACAAGCCCGAGTCCAGCTCGCCGGTTGGAGCCCGCGGAGTGACTCAGTGTCCTTCACCCGAGACAACAACCTCTACATCCGCCGACTCACTGGCGATGGCGGCATTGTCCAGATTACCAAGGACGGCGGCCCGGAATACTTTTACGGAATTCCTGACTGGGTGTATGAAGAAGAGGTGTTTAGTGGAAACAGTGCAACATGGTGGTCCGACGACGGCAAGTATCTGGCGTTCCTCCGAACCAACGAAACTGGCGTGCCCGAATACCCCGTGCAGTTCTTCATCTCACGCCCCAGCGGCCACACTCCTCCCAGCGGCGAGGAGTCGTACCCCGAGGTTCAGGAGATCAAGTACCCCAAGGCCGGCGCGCACAACCCGGTGGTAGACCTGCAATTCTACGACGTCTCCAAGGGCGATGTGTTTTCAGTCAGCACTGGCGACGAGTTCCCCGACGATGATCGCATCATCAACAACCTCGTCTGGGCCGGTGACAAGGTCATTGTCAAGCAGACCAATCGCGTCAGCGACATTCTCAAGGTGATTCTCATCGATGTCAACAAGCGCCAGGGAAGCACAATCAACACGATTGATGTCAACAAGATTGACGGCGGCTGGTTCGAAATCTCCCACTCCATGACCTACGTACCGGCCGACCCTGAGAATGGGCGGCCAGAGGATGGGTATGTGGACACGGTCATTCACAATGGCTATGAACACATTGGCTATTTCACGCCCCTTAACAACTCCGAGCCCATCATGCTCACCTCCGGCTCGTGGGAAGTGGACGATGCTCCATCGGCTGTGGATCTCGCCAACAACCTGGTCTACTTTGTAGCCACCAAAGAATCTTCTATCCAGCGTCATGTATATTCTGTAAAGCTCGACGGGTCTGAGCTGAAGCCTCTCACAAACACGTCCGCCGAGGCCTATTACCGCGCCTCCTTCTCATCAGGTGCAGGTTTCGCCCTGCTGACCTACCGCGGACCCAAGACTCCGTACCAGAAAGTCATCTCCACGCCCTCCACCACCATTGCATATGACGTCGTCGTCGAGGACAACGCTGAGCTCGCCGATCGTGCGAAGAAACACGAGCTCCCTGTTCTAAAGTACGGAACACTTGATCTCGACACTGGAGTCAAGGTCAACTACCTCGAACGCCGCCCGCCGCACTGGGACCCCAAGAAGAAGTATCCCATCCTCTTCCAACAGTATTCCGGCCCCGGCTCGCAGCAAGTCACAAAGGCCTTCACCGTCGATTTCCAGTCCTACGTCGCCTCCAACCTGGGCTACATTGTCGTCACCGTCGACCCCCGCGGCACGGGCTTCCTCGGCCGCAAGCACCGCGTCCCCGTCCGCTCGCAGCTCGGCCTCCTCGAGGCGCAGGACCACATCGCCGCCGCCCGGCACTTCGCCTCGCTCGACTACGTCGACGCGTCGCGCCTCGCCATCTGGGGCTGGTCCTACGGCGGCTTCACCACGCTCAAGACGCTCGAGCAGGACGCCGGCCGGACGTTTTCGTACGGCATGGCCGTCGCGCCCGTCACGGACTGGCGCTTCTACGACAGCATCTACACGGAGCGGTACATGCGCACGCCGCAGGAAAACGACGAGGGGTACGCCCTGTCCAGCGTATCGAATGCCACTGCGCTCGGGGAGAATAAGCGCTTCTTGCTCATGCACGGCGTGGCCGATGACAATGTGCACTTTCAAAACTCATTGACCCTGTTGGATAAGCTCGATCTGGCGGGCGTCGAGAATTACGACGTGCATGTTTTCCCGGACAGCGATCATGGGATTTACTTTCACGGGGCGAATCGCATCGTATATGACAGTAAGTTTTCCTTCTCCATTCACACCCCCTCCTTTAATACCCTTTTTTTCCCCTTATGAACAGACTACGGTAGAAGGACGACGAAGACTGACGAATTGTTTAACAGAGTTGAACAATTGGCTTATTAATGCTTTCAATGGTGAATGGCTCAAGGTCTCGCATCCTAAGCCCATTGGTAAGAAGGCCTGAGTGTGTACAACAACAGACTGTATACGTGGTTCTAAAGAGGGTCTGGTATTGGGTACGGCGTTTGTTTATGACTAGAGTCCTTGGATAAAGATATTATAGAATGATACACTGTTATCAAGCCATTGAATATCTAGGTATCTGCCGTGCTTGTGAAACGCGAAGTCTGGTATCACGTCAACGATATATGACATCTCCATGCCTCTAGGTAACATCAGTTGCTTCAGTAAAATACCCAGATAATCACACGAGTAGGCATCTCTACAACCCCTCAAAAAACCATTACAAAGAGCAGCCAGTCATTGAATCAGTAGGCCAAAGTCATAGCAAATAACAAAAAAATGAATTGCGTATCATACACATTTTGCAGCCTCGCAAATTTCCTTTCCGCCTCGCTCCCCAGTGAGTCACAAAAAAAGAGAATATTCTTTTCCTCCTCCGATCTAACTGCAAGGAAAAAAAAGCTAAAGTAGAATAAAAAGTGGTCCGCGACTAACAGACCTTCCAAGCCCATTGCCTCCTCCCCCAGGACGAAAAGCCCTTTTTTATCTCTACAATCATTCTTTTTAATGAAATAGTATAAAAAAAGGCTCACAGCGCAGCCCGTCCATGTTGCCCCTTCAACTCTCCATACTTCGCTCGGAATGCGTCTGGGCTTCGTAAGAGCTAACTATGCGAGGCGCAAAACAAAAAGGATTACACATTATGTGTAAGGGGTATTTCGGCTGCGTTTCGATCCATTGCCACACTGGCACTTGCATCTAATAGTTGTAGCCAGTAGGCTGCGGCGCAAAACCATTAGCTTGGCCATAAGGGGCAGGGGAAACGCCTCCACCGGGGCCGGCAGTGATCATGAGTCGAGCACCGCCCAGGATGGGCGTGTTGTCCTCGACCTTCTCATGATCCTTCTCCTTAGCCTTGCGCGCCTCGTTGTCGGCCTTGAGCAGCGAAATTTCCTTGGTCTGCTGCGCCAACAGGTTGATCATGTATGGCATGGTGAAGTCGTTGAGGCCGTTGCGCCAAGAGAGTTCCAGAACAAGGTCGGGTCGGATGAGATCGTAGCATGCGTACAGCATGCCGGTGTAGCATTCGCGATGGCCAATGTCGACAAACTAAATCTACGTGTTAGCATCTTGTTCAAGTCAGGCGGGCAATTTGAAGTGTAAACATACGTATCTGATGAGCTCCTCGACAATGTCGGTCTTGGCGGAGATGGCAGCGGTCTCAATGGCATCCTTGTAAAGCTTGTCCTGCTTGGACAGGGCAATGGACTTCTCCCAGCGCTTATTCTTGCGGTAGATGCTGGCGGCGATCTGGCGGAAGAAGATCAGGTCATGCTTCTCCAGACGAGCCGCAAGCTCCATGGCATCGTAGTTGTCGTAGTTCTGCACCGAGTCGCGCAGCGTCTTGTAGTCCTCCTCCTCAATCAGCAGGTCATTGACGGCCTCGTTAACAATGCGCTTGTTCTGGCTCTGCACGTTCAAAAGGAACGGCTTGATGAGCGGCAGACTGTCGTTCTTCTGGAACATCTTGACAACGCGGTTAACATCGACACGAGGGGTGAGAGCGGCCAGGAGATCGGTGAGCAGGGACGGGTGCTGCTCAACGTAGAATCGAATCGCACGGTAGTAGATCTCCAAGTTGGCAACCTTGACCACAATCTCCTTGAACTGCTGGTGATCCCAAGAGTTCTCGGGTCGCTCGATAACGGTGAGCGCAGCATTGTCAAACTCGTCGTAGTGGTAGTAACAGAAGACCAATTCAGGCCACAGGTTGGCCTCCTCGCACGCTCGGATCATCTTGGGCATGTTGACTCTGGACCAGAAAATCTTGAGGTGCTCCATGAGGCGCTCGGGGTGGTACTTGGAGAGGGCGATACCCAGCTCGGTGAACATACCCATGTGAGCGCGCTCGAGACCCAGGCCCTGCTCGAGAAGGCTAATGAGCTCGTCAAAGTACCCATTCTTCTCGTAGTCCTTGACCAGCTCCTGGAGCTGCTCAGCATCGACGATCAGGTTAAGACCGCAGATCTGGGCAAGTCGGAATTCCTTCTTGCTGACGCAAGCCTCGTGGACCTGCTTCCAGACCTTGATGTTGTTCGCCTTGCGCGCGCACTCGACAGCGGCCTGGTAGTCGCCGAGGTGGACCAGGGTAGTTGCCAGCTTGGCCCAGTTGGAGATGCTAGTGTAAAAGATCTTTGACGCCTCGTACAGGCCCTCCTCGTAAGCCTTGTCACCAGACTCCTCAATGTTGGCGACGTTGGTAGCACGCAGGAAGTCCTCCAGCTCAGACAGCTGCTCGAGCCTTGCGTAGCAGAAGGCAAGAGCTGTGTCAATGACGGGCTCGCGGAGGGTCTTGCGTGCCATGCGGAGATACCTGACGAGTTCCTCGTTCTTGCCAGCATGCGTGGCAATCTCAATCACCTCTGCGTAGTTGGAAGGATCATCAGCCTTGATGTAGGACTCGATAGCATCGGAGACGCGGAGACCATCCAGCTGAGCCTTGGCAACCTTGCTCCAAACCTCAGGCAGATCGACATCTTCGGCATAGGCTTGAGCGCGGTCAATGCTGACGACATGCTCGATGAGGACGTTGACGGCGGCAGTCTTGTTGTCAGCCTTCTTGTAGATCTCAAAGGCTTCCTCAAAAAGACCGACATCGATACAGGCAGTGGCAATTTCGTCGGCATTGTAGTTGTCCAGCTTGTGGATGTAGTCCATCACACGGGCCTTGTCAGCCTTGGCGGCGGTGAACATGAGCAAGTTTTGCAGGTTCTGGTTGTCGCTGAAGGGAGAGGGCTCGAGAACAATCTTCTCCAAGAGCTCGATAAGCTCCAGGGGCAGGTCGTTCTCCAAGAAGCAGGAAACGGCAACAGACACCTTGGCGGGATCGGTAGACTCAGGAACGGCAGTGGCGGTAACCTGGTCGACAACCGATCGCCTGTGGATGTTGTTCTCGCTCAGGACGAAGCGCCAGAGCTCGGGATCCTCACGCTCCAGCAGGTATCGAGCCTGGGCTCTGTACATGGAGTTCTCGTTGGTGATGTTGACCAGCTCCAGATCGTTCTGGCCCTTGGAGTAGGCAATGTACGCCAAGTTGGGGTCGCGCTTCTCACAGTATTTACCGACAACGAGGGTATCATACTGGTCATTCTCCTTGAGGAACTTCTCGGGGTTGTTGTTGGAGTCGATATAGATCTTGGCCAGGGCGTTGTAGACGGCCTGCTGTTGGTTTCCGGCCTGGAGAGTGGCCTCGAGGAACGGCAGCAGAAGCTTCAGGCGGTTGCGAGACTCGACCTCGGACACGAGCTGATCAATGTTGATCTGGTGGGCATCGACGGTTGAGAGAAGGTCCCTAATGATCTTCTCGTCGCAGTCGACGTCGAGCAGGCCTCCGATCACGGCTGGGGTTCGGGAGGGGTTGACGCGCTGGACATAGGCTTCGATGGCCTGGAACTGCTGGTTCTGATAGAGGAACAGAATCAAGTCATGGACGAAGTTGAAGCGGTCGCACACGATGATGAGAGGCAGCTGCTCGGGCAGCTTGGCCTCTTTCAAGAAGTTCTTCACCTTCTCGGGGTTGTAGTGAGTGCTGTCACGGCAGATACGCTCCACCTCGTTGAACTGGCCCATCTTGGTCGCAGCCTCAATATACTTGAAGTGAACGTCGGGATCCTCGGAGAGGTTGACGATGCTGCCGAGGTAGTAGAAGAGACCCTCTGCAGTCTTGTACTTCTCAAAGAGGTCAATGAGACGCACGGCTCCGAGCAGCTCCGAGTACTTGGTGGCAATGTTGACGACAGACTGGAGGTTCTGGCGGATGTTGTGCTTCATCATGGCATCGAGGCAGTCCAGAGACTGCTCGACGGAAAGCTTGCCAAAGAAGTTGGAAAGCCACTCCGGGTTGAAGTTGGGGGTGCCGGGAATGTTGACAATGACGCGCTTGATGGCCTCGGGGTCTTCATACAGCTCGAGCGCCTTCTGGGCCAAGCCGGCCTGTTCGCACAGCTGGGCGATTCGGCCCTTGTCAAAGTGCGTAAACATGTCGTTGCCAAGGATGGCCTCTGCCACTTGAGGAGCGTGCATCAGATTCATCTCCAGAAGGCGAGTCTGAAGACGGGCGTGCTCGGGCTTGTTCTCCTTGAGGGCGTCAAGCAAGAAAGCGGTGGCCTGCTGCACCATGCCCTGAGACTGGAAGATATCGCAGACCCGTTCCAGGTCAATCAGGGGGCCGCCTTCATGGTTGGCGAGAGCAGTGGCGAACTCAGTTCCCTTGTCGGGGTTCGTCCGGATGATGTGCTGGAGAAGCTGGAGGTAATCGGGCTGGTATCCGGATTGAGCAGCGTACGGCAGAATCTTGTCAAACTGGCCAGTCTCGGCAAATCCAGCAACGACCTTGTGGTGGACGCCGGCCTGGAGATAGACGCTCAGGGCCAGATTGACATCATACGGGCGAATCATGTCACCGAGCTGCTCGGAGCAGTCCAGCTTGCCCTCCTTGAACCACTTCTCGAGAAGGTGCTTTCGGTTTTGCTGCAGCACAGGCTGGGCCAGCTCAAGCGTTTCATGCATGTTCAGAGATCCCTTGTCGAGCAGCATTCCAAAGTATTGCAGTGTAACAGCCATCTGGCCAGGCTGAGTGGGGAGGCGCTTAAACTTCTCGATCGTCTCGGGGGTACGCAGGAAGCCGCGGGGCGAGCCGGCGGCGATCTTGGCAGCCTCGAGGTAGTTCCCGCTGTTAAAGAGTTGATCGAACTGCTTAGCATAGAGGTTATCAGCACCTGGCAGGCCAGCTCTTGAAGCGAGCTTGATGGCGATCTCTGTGTTAGCGGGATTTTCCAGCAAGTAGGGGATGATGGTGGCATCATCGATGGTGACGAAGAGCACCTGGCCCTTGCGATTAATACCGACGAGGCCCGAAGATGCATCATCAGCACAGCTTGTGAAGATGGTCTCGCTGGAGATTCGGTTGATGAAGATGGACGAGCCCGTCTCCAGATCGTACAGATGAATGAAGCCGTACTTGGTGACCATGAAGATGACACCGTACTTTTGCGACACCTGCAGGGCGACCGGAAAGTCGTTTGTAGCTTCGGGAGGGAAGAAGATGTCGACAGCCTTCTTCTGAAAGACGGGGTTGGAATCCGGATGGTCGACCTCGACAATGTGCAGCTTGGCGCCGGTCGCCGACCGCACAGCGAAACTGAAGATCTTGGTGTCCTGGGGCGCGCCGTCGAGCCTGAGGGTGCCAAAGCCGGCAGCGTGGCCTTCGATAGCCTGGCTGATGCCTCGGTCCTTGGAGTAGAGCTGCATGGCGCCAACCACTCGGCCCTGCACCGAGGAGATGCCCACCACAACCATCCACTTTCCATCGCTGTTGACTCGGTAATTGATGATTTGGCAGCCCTGTCACTGGAGGTTAGTCGGAAGGCCGAGGGGGGACACAATAACAGACGCTGAGAGAAATTGACGCACATTGAGGTTAGCGTTGCGCTCAAAGACCTTGACGGGCGCATCCTGCGAGGCATCGTAGACGTCCCAGTGGTACACACTGCTGGTTGTGATGAGGCCCAGAGTAGACTCGCTGATCCACTTCCAGAACTGGACATCCTCGTTCATTGTGCACGACTTGAGCTTCTTCTTCTGCTCGAGGTCGAAGATCTGCAGGGTCCGCGACTGGGCCTTGAGGGCAATGATTTGCTTGTTCCAGTGCATGATGGCACTGTCGGCCTTGATGGGCCTGCGCGTTACGTGGTTGCCATTCTTGAGCTCGACAATGACAACCTCGGGCTGAGCAGCTTCGTTTTTCTTTTCGCGGATGCAAACGAACGAGTCCGACTCTAGTGTCTGTTTGTGGTTGAAGCAAGCACACACCCGGGAGTTAGCCATGTTTTACGCCATTGTGTCGAGGCAATTGCACGCAGCTTGAGAGCGCCAGCTGGGCCACATGGGATCTAGGCAACCACTTACGCAAGAGTTGAAGCCGATAGACTGCGTGTCCACGCCGAGGCTGCTGAGCTGCACCAGCTCCTGGAACTTGATGGGTAGCGGCGCCATTGCGCCAGAGAAGCCAACAATCAGGTAGTATGGGCCGTCGTCGACTCGGTACTCCTAGGGCAGCCGCTTGTCGAGATAGCCGCGGCTTACGGAGTCGATGCTGAGAGGAAGAGCTTGGTTGAGGCTCGCGGGGGGCAGTGGGAGGCCGTCGACAGCTTCCATGCGCCAGGCGGCACGAGCGGGGAGACGCAGGCGAGAGAAAGGAACGGAAGGAAGAAAAAGAAAAGAAGAGCGGCAGCAGGCGAGCGATCGCGATGAGCTGCCCTGCCGATGCGATGGTGGATGATTGGCGAAGGAGGAGAAGGTCTGTTTGGTTGGTGAGGGTTAAGGAGAACTTGGAAGTTGGAGGTCCAGGTGGCAGGTCACCTCTGTGTTCTTTCGGTGTTTGGCCAGCGAATGAGAGCATTAGCCTGCTGCTACCTTGGTTGGTACCTCAGTACAAGTAGCCTAGAGCCTGCGCAGCAACAGCCCACTAGAAACGGCAGGCACGAGGTGAATTGGGTGTTCCACAGAAGAGCGCAAGGTGGCAGAAGTGATTACGTGGAGGAGCGGGACAGAAGCTGTCCAATCACCATGCACGGAAGAGGGCAAAGATCCGTTCCGGCTACGCTAGGCCGCACGTGAATGTCATCTGGCGGGCGGTGAATCGGGGTCGAGGCTGAGCTCTGGCTTTGGGAGGCAAGCAATTGAGCAGTTGTGAGAAGCCAAAGATGCAAATTAATGGCATGTGCTTATTGCTACTACGGTCTACTTTGCAGCTGTCTGTTGTATTTGCGCCTACAGACTGCGGTGGCTGGGCCAATGCGTGATGAAGTTCGCTGCCTCTACAGAACTCGCTCGTGCACGGCTGTCCGCGTTATTGAGCTCCCCCAGTTTTACACAACCCAAAGCCGTTAGAGCATCAGCCACTCGCCGAGAGTCCTCGTCTCTGAGAAGCTCAGGTCCTATTAATTGCCTACCCTAATGTATCAAAGAATCTGATGGTAGGCAGCGATATTCTGTCAAGGCGGCTTCGATGCCTTGGAACTCCCAGTTGCGATGCTCCGCTCTGTTGGATACCTAACATCGGGTAGTAGCTTTTTCCAGCACGCATGACTGAGATGGTCTCAATTTCAGCATGGCCATGATGATGAAGTGCTGCAAAAGTGGCCGCAATCGGTTTCACCTTTTGACCCTGGTTGATTCTGCCAGCTAAAAATACAGACACCCCGGTTCACGGTTCGGCTTTTACGGAACAAGGCGACATTTTGAGATTGAGATCATGCAGGACTGCGGATACCTGAGCACTCTCGACTGCACCCAGCACCAAGCTGAGACTCGCAGGTCAAATGGTACCTGGAACCCCTTGGCGCGTAGAGGCCTCGTCAGTACTGCGATGAAAGAATCCCCCGAGGGACAATCTACTTGTTCTTGTGTAGTTTCTAGAGAGGTACTTTGTTGTTAAACTGTCTACAAAGGATCTATACTCATGTCATCCGTTGCTATTACGTCCATCCCTCATGCCTCCTCCATACCATGGTATATACAATTAGTCCCATCTTAATTGCCAGGTCCCTGACGCAGGACGGGTATAAGCTCCAACGTACACTTCGCCTTGGAACAAATATTAGCTGGGCAGTTCTATCGGATGATCAGGATATCTTTCATGTTGCGAGCCATCCAATTCTCTAGGTCCCCAGCCGCCCGTGAAACGATGCTTGGTCTTGGGACTCGGATCAAACCACGACTGATGGGTATCTCTTTGCGACCCCTTAGTTGCCGTCAGGCGGCCATGCGGTCGGTTTCTCCTCAAAAGCAGAATGGCAACAATGCCGGAGATACACAGTAGAGCAATGCCACCAATAACACCACCAACGATTGCCCCCGTATTGTTTGGAGAAGAGCCACCGTTGTTGGCGCTGCGGCTGCCACCATCACTGTCATTTGTAGGCGATGCGTTTGCTGAGGGTGTTGTGCCGGAAGATGCATCTGCTGACTTGGATGACGATGGAGACTCAGTCGCTGTTGTTGGCGAATATGACTGATCCGTGGTTGACGTAGTCTTCGCGATTGAGCTCGTTGGAGTAGAGCTCGCGGTGGGTGTGATGAGATAGTGATCTGTCTTGGGACTCCCGCCACAGCCAATATAAGAGTACGTTTGGTCGACTCCAAACGTCAAGAGGGCGGTGGAGCAGAATTGCTTTGGTCCACTGCGAAGTCAAGTCATTAACAAACCCGCTGCAGCCCAAGGAAAATCCCGTCTCTTTAGCAACGGGAAGATGAGACGTACCAGGTAAATGTAGTCAACTTGGAGTTGGCGGTCTTGCCGCATCCCCTCGAGCACGATCCGTGGTCGACACAGCTTCCGGCCAGGCCGCAGTCGGTAGCTGCTATGACCGTGACTGGGCAGAAACCCCAGAGGCCGTTCATGGTGTCAACTCGGCAGTCGAATCCAGGATTGGCAGTGCGGAACTTGTTTGGGTCGCCGTTTTGATACCCGCAGGTAGACATTTCTGTCTGTATATCAGCGCGTTTGTCGAATTCCGTTCCATTGCGAAGAGGCAGCTGTGCTGCGAGAGTGGGCAGTGGAACACTGAGATGCCGCGCTCTACTAATGTCAACTTGGAGCAAGACAAGGAAGACGGCGAGTATTCTCGTATACATGAATGCAGCCATCGCCCTCGTAATCTCATGCACGTAAATCCATCAAGATGTCGTGTAGCACCAAGGTCCTGCCCGGATCTGCAAACAAAAAGTGGAAGCAAACAACGTTGAAAAAGATCATCACCCCATCATCGCAATAACCCCCTCGCTCACCCGTACTTATATCATCTTGTCAGGCACCCAAAATAACAACGCATCTTCCTCAGCTATCGCGACACTGACAAGGCTTCAGAGAGCTGTTGGTTCCAGGTGTTGACGCTGGCGGTTAGTTGTTCGTCACTGGTGGCACCATCGGATTAGTTGCGCCCCACAGCGACCCGTCTGGCCGCCAATTCCGCCCAAATGGACCAATAAAGAGATGAAGATTGAACCAACACAACCTACCATCAGCGGCTACAGAAACTCGACAGAAGGATCTATATTGAAAGCACTCCTTAATATGCCAGCCCGCATCCTCTTCTGCGCTTCAAAATGTGGCCAACGCATGCGCTTTTGAGCCTCATCATGCTGTGTGCTTTACGGGCCTCAAAATGCGTAGGAGATTGTTGATGCTGGCAGCTCCGTTGACTGTGGCTTTCATCGTCGCGACAACTCTATTTGTGGGGAGGGATCGATTTGCGCAGCCTTCGTTTCGCCATGAAGCTGACGTTGAGAGATCAAAGACAGCAGAGGTGAAGCCTGTGCTTGATGGTTGGTACTCCGCTCATGCAACTCGCTGTCTGTTTTCGCAAGATACAACAAGCCTTTGCTGACCCTCTTCATTCTCCTAGGTGCCATCTTACCGGCCGCTAACATCACTCGATATCTCGAGGCGATCCTGACACCAGAGCTTTCAACCCTACCAAACCTGGTATGCCCTGCCATCAACACCACACGATATGGCGAGCTCAAGAGCAAAGACACCCCAGGCCCTGCCATTCAATACTTCTTTGCCCTCAACCTGCGGCAGAACTTGCCACTGTTACCTCGGCTGATAGGCAGCATTGTCGAGGCGATTCGTTTTCTCGGGCCCTCACAATGCGTGCTATCCATAGTGGAGGGCAACTCTCCAGACGGTACCGCCGACGTACTTGCTGCTCTCCGGCCAGCACTCGAGAGCATAGGGGCCAGGTACTATGTCGAGTCATCTCCGATTGATCCGAGCAAAGGAGACCGTGTGGCGCGCCTTGCGCAGCTTCGAAACAAGGCATTGGCGCCACTCCTGGACTTGCATGACCTGGCGACAAGCGATACAATCGTCATATTTCTCAACGATGTAGCCGCATGCGCCGAGGACATCCTCGAGCTCGTCCATCAGAAAAGGGCCCTTGGTGCGGACATGACATGCGCCATGGACTGGACGTATGTCGGCGAACACCCTACCTTTTACGATGTATGGATCGCCCGCACAATCAATGGCGATTCTTTCTTCGAGATCCCCCCGGATGGGAGTTGGGATTCGGCGTGGAATCTCTTTTGGAACGCTGACGAGACTCGAAATCGTTTCTACTCGCAGCGTCCCTTTCAAGTCTTTTCATGTTGGAATGGCGCGACAGCATTCACAGCCCAGCCAATTCTGGAAAAGACTGTGCAATTCAGGGCAGCGAAAGAAAGCGCCGGTGAATGCAGACAAGGCGAGCCGCAGTTGTTCTGCAAAGACCTCTGGTTCAGGGGCTACCGCAAGATCGCCGTCGTCCCGTCCGTGAACCTCGAGTATTCTGTGGAGAAGGCGAAAAAGATCAAGGAAGCCAAGGGGTACACGTCTGACACGGTGTTAAGGCAAGATCCTGCGGGCGACGGAATAGATTGGCGGCTTGATCCCCCAGACAAGGTCAAGTGCATGCCTGTGTGGGAGAACCAATATTGGCAGTCGTGGAACGAGACATTGAAGCCGTAATTGCGGCTGGACGGCAGTTGCGCGGTATTGTTTATGGTCTAATTTTCTTTGTTGGCGTGTTTGCCGGGCGTCCTGGAAATGCGAACTCTTCTATAGGTAAATAGAGATGATAGAACCCCGGGTAGGGGCTATTTTGCAATGAATATGGTCGTATGTGAGGGGAGCGCTGTCGCAATCGCTTCAAGCAGACTGCACGGCGTATGTCCTTACATGACGAGCGACAGCCGCAAGATGTCACCGGACTGCATCTTCATTGTCTTTAGGGAGTGGGACGAATGAGAAGAGGTGGTAATTGGTAGATCAACTGAAATGTTCACGTTCCAAATGATGGGTAACGGCAGCTTCGTCCCCAGTAAATGTCTCACAAATCGGACAGACAGCCGTGCCTTCGTCCAAGGGAGCCCCTCCAGCATCGTCGGGATCCTCAATCGTAGCAGGCGGCTCCAAGGACGGCATGAAGTCTGCTAAACTCCTCGGCGGCGGCCCCTGCAGATAGTTGTCGAAGTCTGCATCATTCCTGATGTCCGTGTACCGGCTGTTGAACTTTGAGTTTGCGTTGAAAGAGGCACCGGAAGCCAACGCCGTTCTGTTTGATGGCTGAGAAGAGCCGTCATCGAGTCTTTGCACTCTGCCGACTTGGCCGCTGCGCAGCCTGACTTTGATGCCGCGGGGATGGTCCCCCGAGGTGAGGACGTCCTGCACGATGCCCTGCGTTTCTCGGCCTGTCGGCTGGTCTTCCTTGAGGACGATGAAGACAGCAGCGCCGGCCACGACCTGTCTTGACGTTGGGACGGTGCCCGCGGCCTGTTGCGGCGTCCCTGGAGCTCGTCGACCAAGGTGTGACGATCTGCCTCCCGGGCGCTGAGTCTGTCCTGGGGGACGCGGCTGACGGTTGCGTGGCCTGTTCATCGTCTGAAGGGTTCTATCGACAAAGGTTTGCAAATAATTGACTGGGAAGAGACACTGTTGAAGATGCTTTCGTTGATTGTGTGATGCGCTGTTCTTTCTGACCTCGGCTCAATTTCTGGTTCACGACACTGCCTCTATTACCGCCCCAGAGTCACCGAGACTGATTAGTCATCGCGATGAAGCTTGACTGCAGCACCCATGGCTGCAGCTTACGACCAAGACACTTGGATGCAGACCACACTGTCATCTTGTTTGCATTGGCATCAATCGAATTGATCTCTATCAGGTTGTCAACATAAAGATTGGCCACAGGAAAGGAATGGATTGATGTGACAGCACACCCAGAGCCTCCCTATCTTGTCTGCCCAGCAATTCTCCACTCAACTCAAGCAAGTCAATGTCGTCTTCAATTTGTGTTGTTATACGCTCAACATTCCACATCAATGGCTTCCATGATGCAATTCATCGAGCGCTGGCTCTTATTTCAGGTTACCGCGATCGCGTTTAAGCGGCTCTGCCTCTGCGATCGGGTATCGCCCCGAGCAGAGTCTAAGCGGGTTATGTGCATGACTCCATTAGCTGGCATTCACTCTACGTAAATCGAGGTGTATCTAGCGTCATTGACACGGCACGCTTTGGCGTCTATCCCGGGTTTACATCACCATTCACAGTCTGCGTTCAGAATGGCTTGCCGATTGTCACATGTACATTACCTTGAGAGCTCTTAACATACTAGATAGCTCTGCCCTTAGTAATAGGCTCTGAAGCTTTCGACTGGAGCAGTGAGCTTGAAGCCATTCCCCACGACTGTGGATCAATCCAATTGCATTCAATGTTCAAGGTGAGAGAAACCGTGAATCTGACCGCATTCTGTTCGAACGAACAACGGCGGGTATGATCATCATACTTGCACCTACCGACACTGGCAAAGCTTTTACGTCATAATGTCGAGTACTCGACGACTACATGATATCCAACACCTTACC
Source organism: Trichoderma parareesei (assembly GCA_001050175.1). Taxonomy (NCBI): domain Eukaryota; kingdom Fungi; phylum Ascomycota; class Sordariomycetes; order Hypocreales; family Hypocreaceae; genus Trichoderma; species Trichoderma parareesei. The sequence goes on along the minus strand of LFMI01000868.1, from coordinate 145,429 downwards.
GTACCTATGTCTGTGGCGGCTGATTGTTGCTCTTGATGAGTGCCGACTGTTGGCCGAAAGGATCATGGTGATGACCTCAGAGGCTACTGCTGATCAACGCTCAATGACGACAACTTTGGACCATTGTATGGAGTAGAGGAGAGTTTCCAGAAAGAACGCGACCGCAACTTTGGATATAAATACCCCGAGTCTCTCCCACAGTTCGATTGCTTTTTCATCAGCTTTAGCACCAACAACTACACCAATAACACTGCACATATTCTTTGAAAAAGTTTACCACAATGTCTGGCAACGATAACCCCGGAAACTTCGCCAACCGGTATGACTATTGAGTCCTGTAGACTTGGAGCAGTATCGCTAACAAGACTCTTCACCCAGCCCCAAGGAGGAGGTTCAGAACATTGCGCAGAAGGGCGGACAGTCCAGTCACACCGGTGGCTTTGCCAGCATGTAAGATTTCCATAACCATTCTTGTTGTCAATAAGTTGCTAACCGAAGTACAGGCCCAAGGACAAGGTGCAGGAAATTGCTTCGAAGGGTGGACAGGCCTCCAGCGGCTCTTTCGAGCCCGGCAGTGAGAAGGCTCGGGAGGCAGGCCGCAAGGGTGGTTCCAAGTGATCGACTTTAAAAATATCTTAGTACAACACATCGCAATTTGATACATACTTAATTGAGTAAAATTGATCAAAATTATCATTATGTAAGCCCAAAGTCTTTGTCAAAGTCAAGCAGAGTCTGAAGCATTTCTGCATACCATTAATCTCCATCTCTAAAACCTACTCATCGCAGCATGTAATATCCTCCGAGTACAAATTAGTACTACGTCTCATCTTGTATTCGTTGCATACAGTAATTGTCTGAGAGATTTGCCATAGGCATCGTAATCACATAACCCGACACGTCTGACAGCTGTTTGTATGTCAGCAGATGTATCCCACTGAATTTCTCTGCGGAACTGCTACAGATACGGGACATGGCTAGAAGTCGTCAATGAAAGAACCCGGCTCCAGTCTTTTATTCGTAGCGTTCCACAGTCGCTAATCGCCATACATTCATGTAAATGGTCGAAGTCTGTATATGACTAGCATCTTGAATGGACCCAATGCCATTTCTCACTCGCTCAATAACGTATGCCCAACACATCTCTCGTTTCCAGGTTTTAGTTGATAGATGCGGTCCAAGATGCGACGTTCAAAGTTCCACTGCCGGTGAAGGGCTCGGTACCAAACTGGTAGCCTATACGACGGTTTTGTTAGCCATGTCGCAACAAATTCAGCCCAGTCACAGTGAGGGCAACTTACTGAGAACATATTGACCTGCAGCGTTGTATCCTTTATTGTCTCGGAGATAATTGAAGAAGTTCTTGACATCTCCGCTATAGTTGGTAGTGTTGGTTTGGGCCACAAAGGAATAGACTTGCATGGCTCCGTTGTAGCCATAGTAGAGCGTCCAGCTCTGGCCACCAACGTTGACTGTTCCTTGAGAAGACCCAATCGGCCCAATGTCGCCGTATTTGCCAAGCCTCAAGACATGCTGTTAGCCGAAATCATCAAGAAGGGTCACTTCTTACGGCTTACCAGATCATGAGTTCGTAATCTCCCGAGTATGTGACATGATTCGGGTTGGCTGCGGTGAACAAGTCATACGCAACATTAGCGCGGATGTTGCTCCCGCTGTAGCTCCAGCTGGCGGTGGTGGGCATGCTGCTGATGCTGTTGACGGTCCTCTTCTGGGGAATGTCAATCTGAGAGTTCTGGTACGACTTGACGTTGTTCTGGCCGCCGGACCACTGCCAGTCTGCGTGCCAGGAGGCCCCGCCGCTGAGCGATACCGCCGTCACGCAGCCAAAGCCAGAGCCGGCTGATGCTCCCCAAAGGTTGTTGCTGACTGTGTAGCCGTTGCCGGTGAAGGTTGCCCACTGGTCACAGCTGGTTTGGGCCAGGGCGGCCGGTAAGAGGGCAGGGAGGACTTGAATGAACTTCATTGCGACGCTGTGGACTTGTAAACGGCTTGAGGGCTGACGGATGTCTGTGAATCAAGAGTCTATCTGTGCCATCTTATAGATGCGAGTATCAATAGATCGCAATTTGGCCAAGACGTTTCATCCAGACCACCCCGACAGCCTAATGCGATATAACAAGGGCTAATATCTTCATCGGAGCAGCCAATTGTCCCGAAAAGACTTTCATGGGTAAGCTTGGTTGGACGTTTCGAATGGCCACTTGCTGGGACAAGAGAATTAGGCTGAAATGTATGTAAGAGCATTACGATGCAGAACAGACTGCTGTTGGGTTTCCTTCGCTAATTCCTATTTGGGGGTCTCTTCAGTTGTTCAAGCCCTCTTTGCAGAACTTTCGTGGCAATTGATGGAAATGGTCGAGATCAATAACAGCCATAGGATGCGCATCTGTATACAAATGTAAACCAAGCAGTACATATAATAGAGATCTCCGAGACGGATTCTTGATTACAGCTGTACGCCATATGTGCTTTGCAGTATCACGAGGAGATGGAGCCACGGACAAAGATGACTGCCAATATATGGTGGGCATTGCGTGATCTACATACAAATCGGTATGTTGGATCAAAAGATCCTTTACGGCTGTTTACCCCTGAATGATATAAGCTTAAATCAATCTGCCGGCTACTTTGGCTCTCCTTTGCACTGCCGCACCAGGATGCAACGCATGCAACACTATTAGCAATCAGCGAAGTTCCAATTCTTGGGAAGTGGAAGATTTATAGATGAAGAACCGCATGACCAAACGTGTTAATCAATGCATAGAGTAAAATGGAAGCTCAGTGTTGAGACAAAACGAGCAAGCCATTGCAGAATTTCCCATGATCTGGATCGTACGCAGCAGGCCTAATGCGGAGATGTAAGCCGCTCAAGAGAATCCGCCCGTGTCGTAGCCACAATCTCCTCACTGCTACCATACAACTACCACTTCGGACAAATAGCCATGAGGCTAATCGCATAAAATATGAAGATGGCGTCGCTTTCTAGGCTATACAAACAAGTTCAGGCTGCATCGGGTTGCAATGTTTCGAGGGCCGTTGGAGAAGGGATCATCGAACCGCTCGTTGTATTGACTGAGCACACAATCTCATGAGACCGAGCGATCCATTATCCAGCCCCTTGCAAAACACTGCTCCTATTTTGCTTTTCCTGTAGGTTGGGGGACTGACTTCCATCATACAAACTCAACACACAGACATGGCGATACTTCGAGGGGCCAAATCAGGGCTGGAGGGAGTATTGGCGACTGGCCTATTCGGCGTTGGGAAACCGCCAAATACTTGTTCAATTTGTCGTCGGTAGGAGAGGTGGAAGGGATCCCGTCAGAAAAGCCAGCTTTTCTAGGTAGCGAGACATCTATACATTCGCACGCCACTGCGGCACTTCAAGACCAGGAAGAAAGATCCATGCGTGTACCGCAAATAAACTGCCGTTGAACGAAGAAAAGTCCGTTGAGCTGCCGGTCATACAGCTCCGTGTTAGTGATGCGCCTGGACATCACGCTCCTCAAGGGTAAAAGACTATGCGTTCTAGACCGCTGCCAGAACCAAACCTTAGTCTTATTGAGCCCTGAGGTATTGACTGAAGTTGAACGTCATGTCATAAAATCCGGGCTCGCTTGTCACCGCACACGTCAGATAGACTGACCATCATGATTTCCGATATCGATGCTTCAGGATACCACGACATCAGCTTCGCTGATTGACCAAGCAGCCGCAATTCGGCCATACCGAGCCGAACGCCGATAATGTTGCCCGCTCTCAATACCTACGCTCTGCAGTCCAAGTCAACCAAACACCTCGAGCTCATCAACCGGGTCGCCTACTACTCCTCTTCCCCCCGCAAACGGCTGTTCCCCCACGTAAAGCGGCCTCGTAAATTCCCTGCTTACCCCGGATAACCTGTGACTACTATCCTGCCTGTCACATCCCCTGTCCTAGTCCCGTGAACCGCCTGCAAGACTGATGCGCAAACGCTGCGTCCAAGACTCTGTTAGCGCAGCAAGTACGGACTGACAAAAGCCAAGCCCGGGAGGATTGAGGAGGAAAAGGCTTCTCTGCGGAGGGGTTCGAAAAGCCAGGTCTAGCGTGTTAAGCTAGTTCTTCGAATGTGCCTCTTAGATGAACATGAAGCGTTTAAGCGCGTTGGTTGTTCTCTCTGTTGTCTCGATTTCCGGGAGCACTTGCATGGATTCCGACGTCAACCTGCGGGGAAACAGCGAGATACCGACATGTACCGCGCCGTGAGACATGATAGCCCGCATTCTTACTAGGTAGGTAGGTAGGTAGGTTACATGAGTTGGCCGATGAACCATCTAGGATAGTGATAGGCGAGAGGGTGTGAGTTGGAGGGCTGATAAGGTCGTGCTCCGGTTACGGGTTCGGGACCCATGCAGCGTATCTGCGCCTACCTCCCCAGGTTCAGTAGTGGGAGTTCAATGATGGCGAAGTTACTATATATCCCGTATCCCCAGCCCTGATGATCCCATATTAATGGTCCCTCTCCCCTTGTGTACGGTGTCACACTCTACTATCAGACACTCTACCTAAGAACAAAGACCATGGCGAAAAAGGACGAGGCCTCGCCATACGGCGGCGACGTCGAGGCCCAAGACGCCATCTCCGTCACCGCTGCCCCAGTCGCCACCTTTGACAACGTTGACCAAAAGGCGGAACACGAGCAGCAGCATCTCGGCACGCTTGATCGTCGTCTGAAAGCCCGGCATGTACAGTTCCTGGCCCTGTCCGGCGCCATAGGGACGGGCCTCTTTGTCGGCAGCGGACAGGTCCTCTCTCTGGCAGGCCCGCTGTCGGCCTTCATATGCTACCTCATCACGGGCTTCAACCTTTACTGCGTGATTAACAGCCTTGGCGAAATGGCGGCATGGTTACCTGTTCCAGGAGCCGTGCCCGTTTTCGCGACGAGGTTTGTTGATCCTGCCCTTGGATTCACGCTGGGATGGAATTACTGGTATCAGTTCGCCATCGGGGTGCCGATCGAGGTCTCGGCTTGCGCCGTCATTATCGATTTCTGGCCCAACGATGTGCCCAAAGCGGCACTCATTACCGTCTTCTTTGCGGCCATGGTCCTTATCAATTGTCTCCCGGTGCGCATCTACGGAGAAGCAGAGTTCGTGTTCGGCGCCATCAAGTTGACCACCATTGTCGGCCTGATCCTCCTCATGTTCATCATCACGGTTGGCGGATCTCCTTCCGGCGATGCGATAGGATTCCGCTACTGGCATCACCCAGGGCCCATGAACGAGTATCTGGAAGAGGGCGCGCTGGGACGCTTCCTCGCCTTCTTCAAGGTCTTCATCTCGGCAACATTTGCCTACGGCGGCAGCGAGATCGTGGTGGTCGCGTCGGGCGAGACTGAGGACCCCCGACGCAACATCAAGAAGTCGGTCCGAAGGGTGTTTTGGCGTATTCTCATCTTCTACGTCCTCGCCATCTTCCTTGTTGGGCTCTGCGTTTCGTCAAAGGACCCCTTGCTGCTCAACGCCATTGACAGCTCTGCCCCGGGTGCCGGCGCCAGCCCCTTTGTCATTGCCATCAAGAACGCGGGCATCAAGGTCCTCCCGCACATCATCAACGCGGTTGTCCTTTCATCTGCCTGGTCTGCTGGAAACTCCTTCTTCTACGCCTCTACGCGAGTGCTCTACTCCGCTGCCTTGGACGGCAAAGCACCTGCGTTTCTCAAATATGAGAAGTTTGGCGTGCCGTATGCGTGTGTAGCCTTGACCACCGCCTTGAGCTGTCTCGTTTACCTCAACGTCGATAATGAGTCTGCCGAGGTCTTCTTCTGGATCAGCAACCTCAGTGCCGTCAGTACGCTCATTGTCTGGGCCAGCGTCTCCTTCATGTACCTCCGCTTCTTCTACGCCCTCAGGTACAACGGCATCGACCGTGACACGCTGCCCTTCAAGTCTCCGTTTCAGCCCTTCTTGGGCTATTTTTCCATTGTATTCTGTCTTGTTGTTGCCTTCTTCAACGGGTTTGACTGCTTCTTCCCGGGGCGGTTCAGCGCAAAGTCGTTCATCCCGCCATACATTGACATTCCCATATTCTTAAGCTTGTTCTTGGGCTATAAGCTTGTGAAGAAGACCAAGTTTGTGGGCCTAGCAGAGATGGACCTCTGGTCAGGGAAGGCTGAGATTGATAGGCTGGAGTCTACTTGGGTCAAGCCGGTGCCACGCAACTTTCTGGAGAGGATATGGTTTTGGATTGCCTGAGTCAGGACATGCGGGATGGACGTCTCACTTTCGAGGAACTTGAGGTAGCAATATGAAGCCTTGTTATTCGTATGTTCAAGAAGCCAAGTATCTCAGGGACTGCTCAGTACCATCTTGGTGCCATATGGTTGAATCAACCAACAAGCTGCCAAATGAATAAAACAGCACAGCTTGGCTGCCGCACTCCTCTCAAGAGACTCACTAAGACAGCCAAACTGATGCAGAACCTACAAAGCACCAAAGAAAAACGAAAAAAACCATTAGGTAGAAAGCATGGCAACATCATTCAAGTCAAGCTAGTGAGCTAAGCTCTATATACATCTCAAAGGATGTGCAATCCTGAGTCACCATCAGCAGTCAGGTATGCATCAGTCACCATTGCGCGCTCTCTTCTTTCACTCTTTTCTTCCCCAGTTAAATCACTTAACCGGAAGGGTTGCCGTTAAAAGCAATGGCGTTGATGGTTCCAGAAGGAATGCCCGAGAGCAGGTTGCGGTTGGCAAGAGACTGGATACGAGCGCACAGAGCCTGGGGGTCGCTGAAGCCCTCGAGCCCCGCAAGGTAGGCACCGAGGCCGACGATGTGAGGAGTGGCCATGGAGGTGCCAGAGATGGTGTTGGTCTGGCGGTTGGGCCAAGTAGACAGGATGTCCTGGCCAGGGGCAAAGATGTCGACGACGGAGCCGTAGTTGGAGAAGGAGGCTCGGGCATCAGAAGAGGTCGAGGCACCAACCGTGCAGACGGTGGGCTCAGAGGCAGGCGACGTGTTGCGGGCATCGACGCCGTCGTTGCCAGCGGCCACGGCCAGGAAGACGCCGGCCTGGATGAGGCGGGCGGCAGCCTGGTTGACCGAGGCCGTGTAGCCGCCTCCCAGAGACATGTTGGCAACGGAGCCGTTGGGGCAGTTGCGCGTCTGGGAGTCGCTGGCGACATAGTCCATGCCGGCAATGACGGTGGAGAAGCTGCCGGAGCCGCTGTTGTCGAGCACCTTGACGCCGTAGATCTGCGTCTTCTTGGCGACGCCATAGGTGCGGCTGCCAATGGTTCCCGAGACGTGCGTGCCGTGGCCGTTGCCGTCAGTGTTCTGGCCGCTAACAAAGCTACGGAGCAGGGTGGCGCGGCCCTCGAAGTCCTATATAAGGGGGGGAGCGTCTCCTGTTAGCTTGCTGCTGCTGCTGATAGTTCCCGGCCTTTTCCACCTTCCGTCGGGCTTGGGGACTCGGACTTACAGGGTGTGAAGCATCCACGCCAGTATCGATCACGTATGAACAGGTGCCGGCACCGGCGCTGTCGTCGTAGACATAGGTGGTGCTTCCGCGGGCCTTGTGGGAGATGCGGCCAAGGCCCCAGGGGGCGCCAGTCTGCGAGACATAGGCATTGATCTTTACAACGGCATCCTGCTCAATGTAGTCGACCTATACAAGAGGTGTTTTTGTAAGTACGGGCCCTTTTATCTTCGTCTCTCTCTTGTCAAGAGGGCATCTTGACTCACTTCAGGGTGGTTGCGAAGAGCCTCGAGAGTCTCCTTGTCCAGAGTGGCAGCAAAACCACGGAAGACATGCTGGTAGACATGGTCGGCGTTGGAGACGAGGCCGCTAATGGCCTCATCGACCGCCTGGAGGGAGCTGCCGTCCTTGAACTTGACAATGTACTTGTCGGCGACGAGGCCGTGCTTGGTAGTGGGAACAAGGAGAGGAGCAGGCTCTGCGCGCTTCTCGGTGGCGGGGGCGGCCAGCACCAGGGGGAGGACGGACAGGAGGACGGACAACCGCATTTTGAAGGATCGGGATTGGGTTCTTGTCTTGAGTGTATAGAGTGTTGTGAGGCTTGGGTCTTCTTGTCCGGAAGCTTGCTAATCCAAGGATGAGGAGAAACAGAATCGTCGTGTCAAGAAGAAGCCTTCTGCCTCTATTTATGCTTTTCCCTTCCATCAGTCCGATATCTTTGATGCTTCGATTTCCCTTTTCCCAATAACCACCTCTTCATCGATCCAGACTCTGAGCTATCGCCTTATCTCCATCACCTTCCTGGTCTGGAAGCTCTGTACGAGTTCAAGCTGTGTTGTAACACTGGATAGTTGCTCCTCCGAGACACCAATAGCCACCAGACTATGGTGGTTTGGGAAGTCCACCGGGACAACATGGCTATCGATTGGCGCCAAGCAGGATTGCGAGACCGCATTGCACAAAAGTACGCATGTGCGAGGGCTCGGATTGAGCTGAAAGCAGGCTCTCCGCGGCAGCTGTGCCCAGTTCTGGTCGCTATCTTTTGCATGATTTGCTGTATTTGGTCTATTGGTATTGTACGATGGAGGCAAGAAGACTACCAGGGACGAGTTAGCTTTCTTCTACCTTGGTAGGCGGATGGAGTTGATACTACCCCAGGATAGTCACGTTGACAGATCAGTCTTGAATCCAGTGCCTTCTCATGCAAGACTCTCGTTTTGGCCTGTCCAGTTCTGTATCAAGGATAGAAAGGCTCGAGGGGTTCATGATATCGCCGCGTTCGAGTCACGATGCCGAGGTTGCATCGCGCGTTTGATTGCAACATCGGTCTATGGGAATCGACCAATAAGCATGACGGGTTCCAATGCTATATGATGCGCTCCATGAAAAGCTCCCATGATCCACAGAGCGTTCCCAGAAGTTATTAGTCTAATCCCCAAGGGGGGCAAATACCGGATCATGGCAGCTTTCAAGGGAGCAGTGTGCCATTTCTCGTCTTCATGGCGGATATCGCAAATTCTTTCTTGACCATTAGCATGCAGGAAGTTGCAGCGACGCTTTCTTTACCTCACGATAGGCAGTCGATCGGTAGGCCTGAAAACTCCGCGAAGGCCTTTGTGCCTTGTTTTAGTCGTAGATCACCATAAAGGTGGAAGGCATTACGAACCAACCACATCGCTACGCTCTCCACCATCTATACATAACACTAAACCCTGGTCAATGAGGCATTCGCGGATAGAGCGGCCGCCTAGAGACACGGTACGGTCGGATATCTAATATACGTCCGAGAGAGACCATTAGGCAGTGATGCCGAAGCGCGCCTTTGTTGTGGGGGGTGGCCTCCATCTTCATGTTGCCACCCATTCACTCACATGGTTGACCCAATCGAACCTGCAGTGCTTTTAACAACGTTTACAAACCTCCAGTTTGGGAACCGAGACCGAGTCTTCTAGTTGCCGGCCTTGGTATCAGGCGAGGGTTCATAAATAAATGCTCGTGCTCCTGATAAGTGATGCCTCGTTGGATCCCCACGCGGGTCACTCTACCATCTCCAACGGAGCAAAACAACACGGTACAGCATGTGAAAGGACTAAGACAAGCCCCTCTCAGACATTCTATAGCGACGTGAAAGTCTCCGAGTAAAGAAGAAGAATAGTAATGTTATACAATAAGCTTGGGGGTTAGCCAGGCGAGCAAGAAGGGGGTGGCAGATAAGATGAGCTTCCTTATGGGGACGATGGCCGGAAGATCTTCAATGAACGGCCTTCCCAATTCACATGGTCTCCGATGGCTGGTTTTCCCAGGCACACGCCATTTGCTCGGAAATTTACTGCTGGTCCAGAATGAATCGGGATGCCGAGCCGGAAGGGCGAAGCCGAAAAGGTCGCCATCGCATATCCCAGCATGTAGCTCTTGTCTCTTGTTGCCATCATTGTTCATCTACAGCCATCGACAGGAATGCTCTCCCATTTCTCCAGTCAAGCTACTACATGTGGGACTTGTAATCAAGGAGTTTGCATTCCTGAGGTACGTTAGGTGAGCTATTACATCTGTGTACAGCCATACTATCACGCAATCAATGTCCGCTCCAGGGCGTCAACTGAGGTGCTTGACGCTGCAGTCCGGCATCAAGCTCCTCTCGCCCACAAGTACCAACCGGGAATGTGCCCCATAAGGATCTTTTGCGATGCACGCCAGTACTATAACAGGACGACGGGGGGTTGATTGGTGGACGCTGCCCTATTACAGCTGTGTTGCAACCTCGTCAATGCAACCGTGCGGTTCAAACTTGCTTCGGCTCACTCTGCGAACGAAACCACACCATGAATGTACCTTGAGGGGAATTCCCGCTACTGACATGGCTGTCCTTAGTACTCATGCACCCCATATCTTCCCGCGAGGGGGTTAACCTTGGTGTTGATGCTTGTTTTGAAGCGTATTAATGTAGATAACCTTATGTCTAAGAGCACGCGGGGGGAGAGGCGAAGTGTGTGTGAAGTACGCAGCAACTCCAGATCACATTGGTGAAGTGGAAAAAGAATAGATTGCAAGCGAAGAAAGGGAGAAAACATCTATCCGTTGTCGCATTCGATGCCAGATGCAAGTTGAATTCGGCTTGCAACAGTCCGAGCCCCAGGGCCCATCAGTCACAGTATTGTTGTAGCAGCGGTAGACGATGGCCAAGTTGCCAAGAGGTCTTGATTGTGACCCCAAGGAGATAGAGCAGCAGTATGTAAAAGGGAGATTGACCGGCTCACTTCACAAAATGGCCAGCTAATACGCAGACTGCAATACGTCACCAAGAGATAGACGAGTGCTTCCAGTTGCAGAGGTTCCATTCGCAGCGGCTCTTAGTGCATGAAGAGGCATGCACTCTGCCCAGACGATGTAACCAAGAGTTAATCCCCTCAATCCCATCTGCAGCACTGATACGCGAGCCGTTCTTCTCCCACCTTCTAAGCCATCAGTCAAAAGTATTTCTTCAGCAATGTGTAATGCTGCTGAAAAGGGCAGGTTGAAAAGAAAAAGGAAGCAAGGCCGAAGAGGATATCCCTGCTTAGATATACTATGCGCCTCTATGGAAACAGGGACACCTGAACAAAAAAACCTGCGCATCTTTCTCACCGCGGCATCACAAGCGCATAAACATTCACTCCTTGGTCACTATAAATTCTAATAATAAGCAGCCGGTTATAAGTGACGGGTGTTGCATGTATACATACGCTCTTCAGCGCTTGTAACGTAATATGATGTCGCATCGTCGCGGCATCACGACATTGGTTTTCTGTGTATTCAGGGTAGCAAGACACTTTTCGTGGGGTGGCAATAATGGTCACCTCTTGAATCTGGTGGTATGACAAGAGATGACAAGAGATGTGAATCTGCCACTAGAACATGTACACTTGCGTTCGATGTTTTCTGTAGGATCTGGAGCTTCAACACTCGCAATGTGTTGCTCTCATCTACATTGCATCGATGTATCGTCAAGCAATCGAGCCTCAGTCATATCGTCTTAAGCAGACTTACGAGGTCGATATGGCTTAATGGTCGAACGCCTATATGTGTAAGCCCCCGGACGCTTACTTTTAGTGAGTGGGACAGGGAAGGCAAAGAGCTCAACCAGCTCGATGAACTGAGATTCATGTTTTTGCATCCTGCAAGACTCAAAGAGGCCGATTTTCCAACCTTATCTCCGGCTTCCCGCTTCCCCGCAGAAGACTATTCCACCGGCTAGACGTATTAGGCGGGCCGTCGTTGAAGTGATTCCGGTCTCTGGCCCTGGACTCTGTCTCATACCTGATCGACGCTTCTCCCATCTGACAAACCTCTGAAGGAGGGGGGAACTGGATCACCGGACCCGTCAGATCAGTTTGTCTGATATCGTCGAAAGTCAATGCCTCGAACATTGAACGTAGCAGGTAAGCACATGGTCATCAAACATGTCACATCCCGGTGCCATTGTCTAGTTGCCTGGCGTCTGAATGTACATATATATAATTCGTACGCTGATCCAAGTATGCGTCACCCGGATGTAGCCGTGTGCGTGGACATGGCTCTCACTAACACCGGCTCCCCTGCCTCAACCCTGCCATTGTTACCCTCACTGACCTTGTGATATCATAGCCTGGTACGCAACGACTCCATGTCTCCCCTCGACTCATGTACATAGATGAAAGAAGCTTATTGTATCCGCCATTGGCCTCTGCACAGCGATACGTGCAGACAGCGCAAGGTGAAATGTGAGTAGCACACGGTCCAATGTTGTCTCGCCGAGCTCTCACAACTACCCAAGTCATCACTAGTTCTTGAAATATCATCACTATTCACTCATCTTGGTCATACCAATCCTTAAACTGACATGTGCTTGTCCTCTTGACAGGTGATGAGGCCAGCCCCATCTGTGGCCAATGCACAAGGTCTCGGAGATACTGCGCGCGTCCGCAGAAGTCGTCCAGATGGCTGCTATACCACCATCCATCAGAGCCAGCAAATGTTGTCAATGGTATGTTTTCAGCTACTAGGGTCCCTTTGTCTCGTGGTGTGAGGAAATCTCGCTGCAATCTTTCATCTCTCCGTCCCACTCCTTGACTTAATGAACCTTCACTCACTTGCTTAAGAAACAGTTGGGAGAACCAGATTCCCATCCCCGGAAAATCCCAGAGCTGCTTTGGAGCTGCCAGATGTTGCCTGGTACTTCCACAACTACATTACCTCGCTCGCAAAGTGGTATGACCTCGGCGACGCCCTGCGCCAGTTCGAGACCAAGGTGCCCTTGCTGGCCCTCGACGAGCCGCTCCTCTTCAGCGCCGTCATCGCCCTATCGGCCGAACACCAGTGTCAAACAACAGGGCCCCAGATTGCCAGGGAATTGGCCGCCTTCTACCATGGCCACTGCGTCCGCCGCATGATCCAATTGGATGAGAAGAGCGAGTTGTTGACGAATGGCGTCGCACTAGCTGCGGCGTGTTTGTTGCGGTCGTACGAGATCCTCGATGGTGAGTCTCTTTCTCCCCTTGATGACTCTATCGATGCAGATATAGCGTGAATGATCCATATATAGGCTAACGTGAGACAAGAGGACGTTGACCCCAACAGACATCTCAGGGGCGCATATTCATTGGCATCATGTGAAGCCTCAATCGCAGGGAGTCCCCCGGATAGCCTCCTCGCTGCCGGGTTTTGGAACTATTTGCGTGAGGACATTACGTTCAGCCTGTTTGAAGGCTGCCCGTTGAAGATGGACGTGACTGAGTCTGCTGCCCCGAGCTTGGCTGATGATGGCAATGACCAGCAACTCCACTCCATTTCGCTCATACTTGGTCAAATCATTAACAAGGCATTTCGAGGTAAAATCTCCGCGGTTGACTGGCAGAAGCTTGTCGACATGGTACACACTTGGCTTAGAGAACTCCCAACACATGTTCAACCATTTTCTAGAGGCAGGTCAGTGACTTTGTCGACGGTTGGCGAACTACCAAGCTTCTGGTTCCTTCAAGACTTCCACGGTAAGTGCTCACCACCCCTCCCGGTAATGCCACCAGCAACTGTCACATCACGGTCAGTGATAGCTAATACCAAGATCTCAACAGCATCGGCGAGGCAGTATCTGCTCGTCTCACTCTCCATACTCGCCGTCTCTGCACAACCAGACCAGCTCTCAATGCTTCCAGCAGTGAATGCTAGCACCGGCATCACCGGCCATGCTGCAGACAAAGATGACCTCCTGGACGCCTACGCCCTCGAAATCTGTGGCATCGCCTTTACAACAAACATACCATCCGTCGTGGTCAACAGTTTCGGTCCTATTGCCTACTGTAAGTGACCCTCCACCAACCTGTTACCAGCCCAACCCCCCCTTTATACCCGTCCCCATCCTTACGACGCGAGCTTCTCCCAGGTGGCAAGTTTATACGGTCCGAACAAGCCAGACAGGAGGTCATCCGCCGTCTGGCCGCGTGCAAGCGCCCCGTCGGCTGGCCAGTCGAGCGCCTCATCTCCAGCCTCAAGCAGTCATGGGCAGCAGCAGACCATCCCGAGCCGAGATCACCACCTTTCTCTGGGGAAGCGGGGCCGAGTCCGGGCTCCCCCGCTTCGTATTAACTCGCACTGGGCAAGATATCCCGAGCTCGGGTTTGCGTATAACTAGCATCTCGTTGTATGGTGGCACCTTATCTCCTCCTCTCATGGGACGTATCATAAAAAGCCGATAAATGTCTGCCTCAAAACAATGAGTTACCTCATCTTTGTTCATGTTCTCACTGAGTCTAATTATCCCAGAGATACTGTCATCTTCAAACTGTACAGCAGGAATACAACACAACCCCACGATGTTGGCAGTCCGCCTCCAGGCTCCTCGGCTTATACGTCCCGGCCTAGCAACCATTGCATCCGCAACAAAGCCTCCGCCATCTCCATCCCATGGCCTTCACTGGCCGGCAGTCGTCCGTCCTAGCGTCAATGAGGTGAAGCACGGCAGACTCAACGAGCGCAACCTCGAAAAGGCCGTGCGACACATCCACCAGGATGGTCTCGTGGTGATTGAGGATGTCGTGCCACATAGGGATGTTGACCTCCTCAACGCCAAAATGGGGCAAGACGCCCGCGTGCTCCAGCGCATGGGCGAAAAAGGGCCGTTCAACTACAACCAGGGCAATCTGCAGCAAGACCCGCCCCCCGTGGCCGAGTTCTTCTTCCCATCAATCTTCACGAGTAAGACGAGCTCTTTTCTCGACATGGGATCATACCCCCCACGACATTACAGATTAACAATGTCTCGCATCATGTAGACACCATTGCTACCCAAGTCACATCCGCCGTTCTCGGCCCTCGGCCCAAATGGACATTCTGCTCGGCCAACTCGGCCATGCCTCCCCTCCCCGGCGCCTCTCCCCAGCGACAACCAGTACACTCCGATGCCGATTTTGCCCACCCGACGCATCCCTTTGCTCTCGTCGTCAACGTACCTTTGGTTACAATGACGCCCGAGAACGGCTCGACCGAGCTCTGGCTGGGCACACACAACACAGACATCTCTCACCAAGAAGGCGCCCACGGCGAACGAGCCAGCGGCCGCATCAAGGAGAACCACCTCCGCGACCGCGAAGCCGTTCGTCCTCCCATTCAGCCCAACGTCAAGAAGGGATCGATCGTGCTGCGCGATCTGAGGCTCTGGCACGCCGGGATGCCGAATTTCTCGGACCAGGTCCGGATCATGCTCGCCATGATTCACTTTGCGCCTTGGTATCGCAATCCCATGAGGCTGCAGTTTGGCGAGGACTTGAAGCCCGTCTTGGAGGAGCTTGACAGACAGGGGCAGCTGGGGCTGGACGTCCCGGTGGATTGGGTCAGCTCGGAGGAGGCCATCAAGACATATTTGAACCGTGGCTTTGGGAATAGTTATGACTTCAATCAGACGCCGTGAGGAGGTCATCCCGGTGTTGCTATAGCACCAATGTAATCAGCCCAGGTGCAAAATATTATGCTTTTTTTTGGATCGAAAAGCCCAGAATAGCAGCCTCACCCGTTTAGGAGACTCACAGCCGATATATCTACATCGTTTCTTACTACATGTATGTTCCAATGGCCTACCAACCTTACCGTACCTATGGTACCTTACTTTAGGTACACCAAGCTACCTAAGTATGTGTTTATTGAGACGGCAGTTTGCTATGGCATGCAAAAGCACAGCAGCTTCGTTTCGATCCCTACATGTAAGCTGCTGGGTGAATCAAGCAGCGTACTATCGACTCCAAAGTATACATGATGTTACTCTCTGAAACGTTCAAGGAATAAAGATAGAACGATACCGCAGGGAAAAAAAGAAGAAGAAGAAAATTAACAGAGGCAGAAAAAAATACATCGAATGCCGCTGCGAGGACTCGAACCTCGGTTTCCAGTGTCTCGTTAGAAGATCCACAAACTGATGTCCTCACCCCTAGACGACAGTGGCTTATTTTTTTCGATGCGGCGGCCGCTACTAATTTGGCTCACATAGGCGGTGGAGCGGAGTGAAGGGGACCTGGAAGTGAACCAAAAGTGAGGAGAAAGTGAAAGGAAAATCAACATGCCTCCAAGAGCGTGGAAGAAGGTGACGAGCTGCTTTCTTAGCAAATAGAAACAAAAGAATAGCAATCTGCTGCTCTTCTTGTATTTCTCATACTTTTCAATCTTTCAATCTTTACTTTGATTCATATCTTCTCGTTTGTCCGCCCTTCAACTAGTGAGTGTCTTGGTGCTGTAGCGTCGCTTATACGCCGTCACCTCTGTTTATCCTGGTTGAGCAATCCTAACACGCCCTTTAAGATACCTTAGTACAAGATGGTAATTTCAAGGCGAGTTGCACGAAACATGGCGGAACGAAGAGCAGAGTGGCTGTTCGTACTTGGCAAAAGAAGAAGCAATTCTGGACAGCCTGCAACTCCTCCCCATTTCAAGCGTCGGTTCTTGACAGCTGGCGGTAAGTCTATACATGATCTGATGCCTACATATGTTTGGCACGCTCTGACTTGGTTTGGAGACCGTCGTTGGTGGATCAAGAGAATCAAGAAGATTCTAGTCATTCGCAGGACATTGTTTTGGCGTCTTTGCAACGAGGTTCTGTTCGATCTGGGGTTCACAAAGCTGCGCGTTTCGCCTGAGGCATCGGATGTCATCCAAGAGGCTTGTGAGGGCTCCATTGCTCTTTACTTTGAAGGTCAGTCTCCAAAACTTTGGCGGCAGCTGAAGCCGATGCTAAGTTTTTCCAAGTTCTCAACCAGTATGCACATAATGCTGGTCGCGTCACGGTTTTCCGGAAGGACCTGAGGTTGTTCAAGGCTCGAATGCAGAACCCTTCCTCGAGGGCACCCAAGAGTGAGGCTTCTACTTGCCATCAGGGCGTTTAGTTGCACTGCAAGGCGTCTTTGGTTCTTCCACGGATGCCCTAAATGGTGGCCTGGGTAGGTAGTCATGTACGTTATCGGCTACTTATCGATGGAGTGATATATAAAGCATGGGGGAGCAGTTCACACAGTTCCTTTCATTAGATCATCGGAGATTGAACAGAAATCGATCAGATACTCTCGTTCCATCATCGGCTCATTGTAAAGATAGATTTTTACTGTGACACATGAACATCAACGAAGCTTGTAGCTAACGGAGCGCATTGTTAGGCAGGACTAAAGAAGATGATATGGAGTGAAATGATCAAGATCAATGATCTTGAGGTTACTTCATGATATACTATAGAGTCATTTCACGTTCACAGAGTTTTGATAAGCACGTCATGATAGTTTATAAAAGTTTCGTCTCCCATTCAAAGTTCGTTCATCTCCTATTCAAAGTCGGTATGGCTAACCCCCTCATTGATCCAGAACCATACAGCAACTATAGTGCCCAAGTGGCAGCATCATTGCGCCTGGCTATGAGTCTCGAGAGACTCAAGCTTAGATGCGAGGTGCGTGCCAGCAGCAGCCAGTGACAGGGGTTCCAATAGCAGCGCGGCAAGGAAGGCCGCTGATGGCGACATCGAAGGTGCCGCGGCAGAAGGTGGCACCAAGAGGATCGCAAGTACCGCCAACACGCTCACAAGGGTTGTTTCCCCAGCGGCCAATGCCGAGGCTGAGAAGATCCTGGAGATCCTGGATGTTGCGGATGTCGTGGAGGTGGTCGAGGAAGTCATCCCAGTTGTGGGCGTCAGAGGCCTCGGAGGCATCAGCAGCCTCGGCGGCCATGCTCCCTATTCATGTTTAGTATCAGTGCAAAAGGCAAAAGGGCGATGTTTGTCACGACGAACCGAGGGAGAGGCTAGGAAATGTCAGCTTTGAGCCATCAGAAGTAGTGGAAGAGGATATTTACCTGAGGACGGTGAAGATCATAGCGAAACGCATCTTGGCGAGTTGTTGAATGAGGTTTGGTTGTTTGTAGTATTGTTCAAGTAGAGTTGAGTGAGGAGCTTGGTGATGAAACTTTGAATTCGGGGAGGATATCACTGACTTTATACCTGGTGTCCATCGCACGGTTTACTGCCAAGCAGCTTTGTAAGATAATGCATCTCACAGTCTGTCTAAGCTTGAGCCTGACAGAATTCCTGAAGAGTAGCTTCAATTCCACATCCGAGTATCCAGGTAAGGTATTCAAGCTCTGCTGACTGATGTTTCTCCCCAACCGCTCGTACATAGTTCATAGTACATACTAGACGTCAAGATCGAGATCTGACCCTCGAAAGAAGTTTGACGTTAAGGCTGAGACATGTCGCAAGGGACTAATCACGTCGTCTGTAATCAGTCTATATAAGGCAGATGTCTGAGTCAGAAGAGCAGATATGGCAAAGCTCTGGTCTCACTATGCGAGTAAACTGAGATCCAATGACGCTTCGTTTCCCTTTGGTAGAGGCTGGGAGCTACAAATTATGTACGGTGAGACTGCCAAGTACTGACAGGTCTTTTCATTACTCAACAGAGGCATTAGTGAGTGGATAACTTTATGAAACAGATGTCCTGCCAAGGCAGGAAAGGTATGTACGTGATCAGCGGGCGTTGCCTGGTTGATACAGGTTGATTGAGGCTTCACGGACTCGATGCCGTTGTGATGAACTAACTGGGAGGTTCTTCACAAGCCCCAAAGCTCCAAATAAACATTTGGATCGGCAGGGTCTTGCCTTCATGCTTGAAGTAGCCCAAGGGACAACAATTACAAGTATGTTCCACTTCAATACACGGCAAACAAAGTGATGGCTCTTGACGGATGCTGGCAATTTGGTCCAATCACTTGTCTGGACGGAAATGATGGGCTGCGAATGCTTGACTCAGTCATGAGGCTTCACATCACGATACTTACGGCAGGTCAAAGGGTTGTTCCCTTTGCACATGATGTTTCCCCAGGAACGGGCTTTTCTGTAAGCTATGAAGACTTGCCGCCCCTGAAACTCCATCTCGCAAGTGGATTGGCCCACCGAAGCGAACGTGGGTTAGTATGTCTCGGAGCCGAGTTCTAGACTCCGACGCCAGTTTACAATAAAAAAAAGAGGTTTACTATTATATTTATGTGCTGGGACTGGACAACTCAAGCTGCGTTTTTCTGTGAGAGCATAGAGGCGAGGCAGCACGACTCTGCAGCTTGGCAGAGGAGCTTGTGTGTATGAAGAAGCATGGAAAAAGGTAGCTAATAGACGAAGTGACCTGGCTCAACGTAGTAATGAGATGATGGCGCTAGGACTTATAGTACGAGCATCCTTCTCGCAAGAAGCTACACGTCGAGCAGCGGCGCCCTTTGGATGGCATCTCATGAGTCATCGGGCTCACAAATATCGGGACAAAACGCAGCTCGATAGAAGCAACAGCAGAGACTTTTATCCTCCAGCCTCTTCTCAGCATATAAGCAAAAGCCGTGTTCTCTGGCGCTCAGTTCTTCGAAAAGATAATGGACGAATTGCTTGGGCAGCCCGTCGTGTCAGCTGAGCCGGCCCTTCTGCCGCCACGGACGCCTCTTCACGGCCGCTACAGTGCTGTAGTTCCCCTGCGGCCAGAGCACTGGCGATCGATATACAAGCATCTCGGAGGAGAGCAAAACGCCTGGAGATGGAACTACATGCCGATTGAAGGGTTCCCAAGCGAGGAGGCATGTGAGACCACAATCAGGGCCTGGGCCGCTTCGGAGGATCCCATTTACTATGCGGTTCTCTCTGGCCCTGCTTCCGATGCCGCTTCGGAGCCGGCCGGCATCTTGTCGTATCTGTCTATTGTGCCAAGCCATCGCAGGATCGAGATTGGATGGGTGATTCTTGGCGACGCTTTGAAGCATACGAGAGCAGCGACGGAGGCATTTTACCTGTTCATGAAGCATCCCTTTGACGACTTGGGATACTGGCGCGTGGAGTGGAAGGCGAACTCGCTCAATGGGCCGAGTGTGGCAGCGGCCAAGCGCTTGGGCTTTACGTTTGAAGGAGTCTTCAGGTGAGATTGACTTAACCTAGATCATGGAGCCAGAGTCTGTTCGTGATGCAGCAACGGTCATGCTGATGCGGTGGTTGCTGGATCTTTATAGGAAACACATGATTGTGAAAGGCAGACGCAGGGACACAGCTTGGCTGAGCATCGTTGACGATGAATGGGATGCTGTGCGGAGGGGGTTTGAGCTCTGGCTGGACGAGAGCAATTTTGATGAGAATGGGAAACAGAAGAGGGGACTTTGCGAATGCAGAGAATCATGAGCAGAGGATAAGGATGGTTCTTCCTGGGAGTAGGAATGCAAATTAGGCAGGGGGGCGAGATGATTCAGAAATCAGAGGCCTTTATGGGATTACTAGTCCTCCTCATTAGTTCAGGGAGTGGCTATGCAGCATCTCAAGGTTTGAAGATAGGGCAGAAACCTTGTTCATTCACTCTATTTGATAGAGAGCAATAGAAACAAATAACCAGACTAGTATAAGGAGGTAGCAGTCATAGCAGAGATACAACCCGCCTTGAAAACAATGGTCAACGAGGATCCTAGACAGCAGCTCCTTTGTGATGACGCCAAAAAGCTGATGGGTAATATTGGAGCAGCGGCTGTTGATTGGGCTGACACGCGCGAGAGCAAGTTGCTGACCCATCATCACACAGGTACGACTTCGTATTTCTGCTGAGCTTTTTGTGAAGTTTACGGGAATCCATTTGCATCCGCTACGGCGAAACCGAAGGGATGGATGTCTGAATGTTTGTTTCCCTGACGTTAATAGGGTAAGGTAGTTGGGGATCTATGGAAAGAGCAGTGCAAGTCTATCTGGAAGGCGTTCATCTTGTGGCTTTAAAGTGTGCATTAAGACTCAGCCCTAGATTCTTGATGGCTCATCAGCTTGCGCCCGGCGATGGCCTCGGCTTCCGACAGTGGTTGGACGCGCGTTCGGGGCAGCTGAGTCCTCAATGCGAAGAATTCTCCATGACTCTAACTAACACAGCTTCCTTCTCATTGTCAATTGCTGCTCAATGAGAGTTTAGGAGATGCAGTTGAGACCAAATTGCTCTCCTTACTCGCTCGAGTGATATTCCAACTTGTTAGTGACGTGACAGGACATGCATGCTGTCACTGCAGGCACACGAATAGCCCTGTCAAACCCCCCCCTCTCATCAGGAACTCACAAAAAACACCCGAACACGCTAGAGAAGCAGCCAGAGCCACATGCCGAACGACCGACGTCGTGGAATGGGGGCGCCGGACGCCGTGGCTGGCTGAATGGGGCCAAAGCAGCGGCATCCCCGGTCTCGACTGGATAGTCGGGAGGATGGTGGCAGTCTTTGGTGGAATCACCAAGCAGTATTGGATGGAAAATTGTGGAATTGGATGACGGCTGGACGGCAGAGAGAATTGGGTACGCGTAGCAACTTGTCATGAGAGGCCAGGTTTGCTCCCTGTTATTTTGTTCATTCTCTCTCTGTGAGCTCTTGCTCCTATTTCTTTGGCCCCCCTTTTCTTTGACTTGATGCTTGTCTTCAGTATTATCCAAAAGCTTTGAAAGAAGGCAAGAGAGAGGGTCCATGTCGACCAAGGAGAGGCCATCTGGATGATGGGACGATGATCTTTTCCAGGCTGGACCTTGCAGCTCTCGGCCATTGACCTTCTATTCCGGCTCCTACATACTCTTTACTCTTTCATCTTTGAAGTATATGATATTGTACTTGTTGATTCCCATTGCTCGCCTCGGTTGGTCTTTAGGCTCTCAACACTGCCACGATTTCCCTTGGCTCACCGCATCCGATGGCTTCGGACGGGATTGACACAGCCTCAATTGAGGAGCTACGGCACGATCCACCAGGTCCCGTAGATCAGCCTGACACAGAGCAGACTGCACATGTTGCGGCTTCGAAGATTGAGGTTGGAGATGCTTCTTCGAAGGACGATGCCCCCGTTACCGTTTCTCAGCATTGCCCTCATCAGACGAATAATCATCGACAACAGCTGCCTCAAGACGATGTAGACGAACAAAAGGAACAAAAGGAACAACGGCACAAGCAGCAACCGCACCAAACCTCCGATCAGGGAGACTACATTCCAGCAGTAAACGAGAAAATCGACGCCTCAGTGACGGCACCAAAGACAGTCGTCTTGCCTCGCGCCTGCACGCTCTCCTCCACCGGCACGACACTCTCCAACGCATCCTGTTCCCTCGGCCTGCTCCCGATTCCTCGCTCTTGCGATGTCCCCGAATCGATACCGCCAGACCGCGTCACCCTCGTCCCGGCGGGAAAGGGAGGCGAATATGTCTCTAAAGGAACGAGACTGAAAAACGATCTCTATCGCGCCGTTGGCCTTTTGGAACTGGCCAACGCGGGCGACTTTGCTGCCAACGTGTGGAACAAGTATCCAGTGCCGGTATATGCGATTGTCTTCATGGCGGTTGGGGCGACATTCGCCGGCATCATGTCCGTCTTTGCGATGCTGGACGCAAGACGGGCCTGGCGAAATGTCACATTCCTCCGCCAACAATACCGGGAACTCAGACAAGCGCGGGAGCGAAGGGCGGCAAAGGCGCAGCCAACCACAGACCTGGACGTGCTCCTGTCCGTCGTCTATCGCGAGATTGGCACAGAAGGCATCAACCGCTGGGGCCTCAACTTGTTCATGGGCGCAGGCGCTGTCCTTATTGCCATCGGCACCTATCTTGCCCTTGGGGGGCAGAACGACGCCATCTTCCTGGCCAGCAATCTGCTCTCTGGATATGTCGGCAACTCCCCCATTGCCCTCTTCGGCGCCTTCAACACTTGCTGGGCTTACTACATCTTCTGCAAAGCCCAGGGACACATCAATGCCGCCTCTAAAGCCATTCCCGGGACGCGAGCCATGGCCCTGATCAGACGGCGCAGCAGGAACCTGCAGGTTTACACTTCCATCAACGGCACGGCCACGCTTGTGGGAGGCGTCGGATCGATGATTACGGCGACGAGATGGTGGGGATACGTCATCTTGATCCCAGTTATCATGTCTGCGATATTCTGCAACCACTGGTGGCGGACGAGAGCTGGCTATACGCGGCGAGATCTGGTGCCGTATGGAATGTCGGTTATGAAGGTCGATGAGCTTTCGACGGCCTTGGACTTTGCTGCCAGGGCGCCCAAGAAGATCAAGGAGCATAAGAAGGCACCCTTGAACGCTTTTGTGTCGGATCCGACATCACTACAGGCGGTCCTGACTTTTATACAGGAGTATGAGCTGCTGGAGCCGTTCTGCGAGCGACTTGTCAAGAGCAAAGATTTGCGGAGAGTTCTCGGCTGCGCTGGTGAACCTGCAGAGATCAAAATCGAGATCTCGTCTCTCTTGGACTTGCCCAAGGATCAGCATCCGGCCATTATCCAGGTCGCTCAGGACACGGTACGGAAAGTTGGGCCGACACACTTTCAGTACCGAGAGCGATATGCGGCTGAGCTGTTGGGCACATACTTTGTGGTGTTGAAGCATGAAGCAAAGCACAGAGAAAAGGCCAGAGTTCAATCAGAGAAGCCTGGCCCACGATGAGAAATTCATATAGAGAACGGGTAGAAGTCGGGTTGTCCAACATATCTGGCAATCTGAGGCAAGCAAGCGAGCAGTCTGTGTTACTGCTCTTCAAGGCTTATCATGTACATAAAGCATACCTCGGCGCAAATTAGACACATCTTTCAATTATTCTCAACAGACATAATGTGAGCACTAGAGTCAAAGATCAATGACCTATCGTTCAATCTACCCTGTCTGTCAACGCCCAAAGCCCTTCACGTAGCCTTGAAAGTCTCGGCGACTTTGGACGCACCGCCTGCTCTGCCAAACATTTCTCTCAAGTCTCCGACCAGCTCCTCAGGACACTCATACGCGGCAAAATGCCCTCCTTTGCTATGCGAGCCCTCAAAGACCACCGGCCCCAACGATTTGCCCCAGGCCTTTGGCGAAATCGACAACTCCTTCGGAAAGTACGACAACCCCAGGGGCACATTAGGGATATACTCCATCATCTTGAAGGCTGTATCAGTTTGCATCTTGAATATCTCGTAGTAGATCATGACACTCGAGGCTGCGCCCGCCTTGGAAAACTGATATATGGAAATCCACTCGAGGGTCTCGTCGTCGGTCCACGGGTACGCATCCGTCCAGTCGTGCAGCTTGTCGTATATCCACGCCAGCACAGCGACAGGCGAATCGGCCAGTGCGAAGCTCAGCGTGTTGGGCTTTGTAGCTTGCATGACCATGTAGCCCGAGTTGTCCTTCATGTACCATGCTGTCCGAGCGAAGCCGTGTTTCTCCTCCTCGGAGAGCAGGCCGAGGTAGTAGCGAATAGCGACCCAGAGGCCTGAGAGGAGAGGAGGCTTGACCATGACGCAGTTGGTGTGTGCTGCTAGACAGTGCTGGGGATAGGTCCTGGTGATGTAGCGGGTGATGAGGAAGCCCCAGTCGCCGCCTTGCGTGACTGCAGATTGACGGGAGATGAGTATCAAGCTGATGTTGATGTGGACAAGAGGGGGGAATGATTACGCACCGTACTTGTCGTAACCCAGCTTCAGCATGAGTTTGTGCATTGTCTCTGCATATTGGGCAAGACTGAAGCCCTTTTGCGTCACTCTCTCAGAGAAGCCAAAGTTGGGCAGTGAAGGCGCTATAACATGGAACGAGGGCGCATTCTCGTCCTTTGGCTCAGCGAGCAACTTGACAATCTTTGTTGCCTCTAGAAAGCTCCCAGGCCCTGCAGCAAATAGAGTCAGTTTCTCCTTAGACCTTCACTCCTAATCCAGACAGCTGACGTACATCCGTGAACAAACAGCAACGGAATGCTTCCAGGCCTGCTGCTCCTCTGGTGTATAAAGTGAATGCTCAGCTCGTCAAATCCTTCCGCGGCAATCTTGGTTGTGAACTGCGGGATCTGGTTCAGCTTCGCTTCATGTGCACGCCAATCGAAGCCATCCCTCCAGTACTCAGTCAGTCGCTTCAAATCACTCAATGGGGTGCCATAGCTCCAGTCATTGGCGAATTCGGACTCGGATGGAAACGTGACGTTGGAGAGCTTCTTCTTGAGCAGCTCCAGCTCCACGTCTGGGACAGCTATGGAGAACGGTACTATATCCTGGGCCATTCTTCTGGTCTCTGGGCTGTGCAATTGGCCTTTCCAGTTGAAGTAGAAAGAAGAAGAGGAAGAAGTCAAAGGGGAACTAGAAGCGTGATCTTCCCCATATATATATTTATAATTCTTATGTCACCGTTGGCAAGGAGCGGGGAGTTGCAAGCAATACGCAGCGAATGCGACCTCACCAAGCAATGTCCGTGTGAGAAATGCAACGCCATTTACGACATCAGACGGGACTGACGGAACCAGGATTATGAGCACTGATAAGCCCCGCAGGCACACTATGTACTAGACATATAATATGCATAATAATTGACCGGTTGACATGCAAATAATTGTTGATGCTATTCTGTGCACGGGCGGTGGGATCACGAATCCTGTTGCGACCAGATGGGAAAGTTGAAGTATACGGACTGGATCGGTGATATCTGGGCAAGCTCTTCTGTCTCCAATTTCACCATATCAATTCAAGGCATCCGCATCCACGCAGTTATCTTAAAATAGAGTATTTGGTCTCAGTGAGTGAAAGTGTCATCAATCAATCAGTGCTGAACCGCGCGCAACTATTCAGCATGAAGACATCATATGAGAGCCACCTCAGCCAGACTCACAACCTATCAATCTCAGCGTTGGACAAGAAATGCCCTCCAGCAGAACACCGATATCCATCCCCCTGTTTGATCCAATTGAAGCCCATAGGGCATATCCCGAGCGCGCGGATCTTCGCCAGCTTCTTGACCTCCTCCTTGCGACGCTCCTCCTGCTCAACCAGCTGCCGCAGAATCCTCTCTCGTTCTTCCTCCGCCTTCTTTCTCTCCTCTTCCAACTTGCGACGCTCTTCCTCCTTGATCTCTTCTTCTTTGAGCAGCTCTTTCAGAATCTTCTTGCGAGCGGCTTCGGCATTCTTTCGAGCTTCTTGGAGGTCGCGGTACTCGGCCTCTTGACGCGCTGCTGCCGCCTTGTCTTGTTCTAATTGCTCCCAGATTTCGTCGCTTACGCCCGCATCTCGAGTCACTTGCTTGGATTCATCGTCTGGTGATTGGGGTGCTGGAGTGGCCTCTTCCGAGGGGTCGTCAATGTCCATAGGATCGTTGCTGCTTGGGCCTTGCTGCGTCTGCGTATTTGAACCACTGATACTGGGAAGACCCGAGTTGGGAGGCGTAGACGAAGAATCGGCCTCGTCGTCCATGCCAACAGGGGCACCCGATTTGACCATCTTGGACTGCCGGTCGCGTAGCATCTTGTTGAGTTCCTGAATGACCTTTTTGTCTTCCACTTTGAGCACAGCCGCCGTCAAGTCCACCGTGTGAAAGACGTTCCTGGCGAGCTGTTTGACGTCTCGTGCGCTGGCCCATCCTTCGACCTGTGTCAGCGACGTGAATATGGCCGTACACCTGCTGAGGAACAATGCAGACGGAGTCTCCAAACAGCTAATGTCCATGTCCTTGCCTTTACTCTTACTCGCGAGTTCCGTTTTCCTCTTGCGCAAAAGATCGGCCAAGAGCCGGAAGCAGGCATCTGGCTTGAGTGGCTTGAAGTCGATGGTCTCGGGGAAGCGGCTCGTCAGTCCGGGGTTCACGGACAAGAGCCGATTGATGTCGTGCTCGTATCCCGCCAGGATGATGATGAGCTTGCCTTGATACTTGGGCTTGGTAACGCAGTCGACAATCTCATCAATCGCTTCTTTGGCGAACTTGCCCTCGGCGAATCGATACGCCTCGTCGATGAGCAGCACCCTTCCGAGGGCTTTCTCGAGCACTTTCTGAACCTTTGGCCCCGTATGACCGACGTACTCCCCGATCAGGTCCGTGGCCGAGCATTCTTCCACGGCAGCCTTGGAAAGGAAGCCCATGTCGTAGTATACCTTGCCCATCTTTCTCGCCGTCGTCGTCTTTCCCGTACCTGGCGGACCTCTGAACAGGAAGTTGAACGGAATCTCCTCCTTGACGTCCATGCCGACGGCCTTTAGTTGTCTCACCCGCGACTGGATGTGCTCAAGCTTCTTGATGATGTCCTCACGACCAACTTCATCCTGGAAGAGCTGCCGCACGTTTGTATCCTTTCTCGTTGTCCTGTCAAAGTCCTCGTCAAAGTCTTCTGCCTCGAGCTGGCTCCTCTTCTTGCACTTTCCAGCCGAAAGCCGCTTCTGGTAGGAAGATTTTGCTTTGCTCAGCAGGTTCTCGATTGCACCTCCATTGCCAAAGTTGGCTCTGTTGCGTTCTCTGATGAGGACATCGAGGGCAGCTCTCTTGCCTTCGCCGGTAGTCGTGAAGCCAGACGTCTTCAGCTTCAAGTCCAGGACTTGTCGAAGACCGTCGTCATCAAAATCTTCAAAGACAAATGGCGTATCTACTGAGAATCGTCGACTCAAGCCCGGATTAACATTCTGGAACATCTCTTCCATCTGTTCCTGGTAGCCAATGAGGATCACACAGCGATCATCTCCAGGCACGTTTTGGACTTCGGCAACGATTGTGTCGATAACAGCCGTCTTGTAAGGGTCGTTGATTGAGCTTTTGCCTCCGTATAAGCCGTACGCCTCGTCAATCACGAGCACCTTACCAACAGTAGCTGCGAGAATGCCCTTTGTCTGAGATTCCGAGTGACCCAGGTGAGCGCCGATGAAGTCTGCGGGAGTCTTGACCACTAGCTCTCCATTAGACAGCAGGCCAAGAGTTGCCAGAATCTCTCCGTAGAGCTTGGCCACGGTCGTCTTGCCTGTCCCGGGATTCCCGAGGAAGACTCGGTTGAGAGTGAACTGCATCAGAGGCTCCTCAGCGAGCTCTCGCTGGTAGTTGGTGGTCAACGAGTCGAGCAGTATCTTGACTTGCTCCTTGACCTCTTTCAGTCCAATCATGCCATTCAGCTTCTTCCATGCCTCGCAATTCTGCAACGACAGCGATGGTTCAGGGCCGATAATGTCTTCCTTTGTGAACAAGAAGTCATTGGGGGTCTTTTTCGCTCGGCGCTCAAGTTGGAACCTGTTTGCCTGCCTCTTCTCGATTCTCGCCAGGTAATTCTCCATTGCGCGGGCGTTGCCGAATCCTTCTTTGCCTCGTCCTTGCCCGACTCGCCGAGCAGCAATCCGGAAATAGAGGCCGTCTGGTCCGTCTTCCACTTCCATCTTGTTTCTGTACTTGCGGTTGATCTGGCGCTTGAGGATCCGCAGCAGCTCCTCGTCTTCGTAATCGTTGAAGCGCATCTCGATGGGGAAGCGACTCGGGAAGCCAGGATTGTGTGCAAAGAAGGACTCCATCTGCTTTGAATAGCCCGCAAGAACAAAGACAATCTTGCCTCGAAGATTTTCCACTTCAGCAAGGAGAAAGTCCAAGACTGCCGCGCCGCCGGGGCTGTTGCCAGAGGAGAGCTGGTATGCTTCGTCGATGAACAAGACGCCGCCTCCATTCTCCTTGATCTTTTCTAGCAGGTCTTCACAGCCCTTGACGCCTTTGTTGGCGAGCTTCGACCCTGTAGTCTCTTCAAAGGCATCGCCGGGGATGACTCCCGTTTCGGTAAGAAATCTTCCGTAGATTCTTGCCACGGTCGTCTTGCCGGTCCCAGGGTTTCCGAGCAGTGAGCAGCTGAGTCGCGTATCTGTGAGAGCCACGCCTTGACGGATCTGCGTATCGACAGTCGATTTGATCGAGAGAAACTCCCTCTTCACCGACTCCAGGCCGATGAGCCCCATGAGATCATCCAACGCGGCGCTTTTGGCTCCATCCTCACGCTTCATCGTTTCCCACTCCTGTGCCGCAGGGTCGAGAGTTAGGATATCGGTCGTCTCTTTGCTCTTCTGTCCCTCATCCTCGGACGCCTTCTTCTTTTGTTCTTCCGCTGCGGCTTTTGATGCTTCCATTCTGGCCTTTGTGTCCCTGAGTCTCTGTAGTTGCGCCTTCTTCTCAGCGAGCTCCTTTGCGTGATCTTCCTCTTCTTGCTGGTACTTCATGACTCTTCGGTGATGATCAATCTCATCCTCCATCTCCTGCAAATCGCGAGCATATTTGTCTTGTCGCTCCTGTCTCTTCTTCTCCATGTCCAGATCCCGCTGTATCCTCCGCCGAGTATCTTCATCTTCCTTTGCACACGTCTTGCAGCCCAGGTTGTCTTTTCCACACGGATACTTCATCTTATGTCCGCGTTCGCAATTCTTCTGCATCATCTTCGTGCAGGCGACTTGTGAGTGATTCTTCTCCCGATGGCATCTGCGTTCACACGTATGTTTGCCGCATCCGAGAGCAGCACCACTGATGCCATTAGTAAAAAATAGAGGCTGTACAAGAGGGGACAGGATTTGTGACATACCATGTTTCTGCACAGCCGCCGTCAGGGCAGTGCTGGTCGAAATCTTGCGGTTTCTGCAGAAGAGACTGACGGTCCGGATGTTGCTCGCAGTAGACCGGCAAGCCATCAAACAGGAATCCCTTGTCTTTCATGGCATCAAAGTAGTTCTTCCAGAGCTCTTGGCCCTTTTTGTTTGCCATGAATGTCTTCATGTTACCGAACAGAATGATCCCTTGTCTTGCTCGTGACATGAGGACAACTAGTCTCTCGCGAGCAACCAAGAAGCCAATGTCGCCGTTCTTGTTGCTTCGGGCCATTGATACAATCACGATATCGCTCTCTTCTCCTTGATAATTATCCACCGTAGACAGGCGCAGCTTTGACTTTGCTGCCTTGGAAGCTGCCTGCGTCATCAGCCCGGCACGAACAAGCTCGTGAGTGTCCAGTTCGTTCAGATACACGCTTTCCTTCATCATGTCTCGTAGCAATGCCAGCTGGCCCATGTACGGAGTCAGGACGACCATGTTCTCCGACTTGTAGCCCTGTAGACTCAGATACTTTACTGTTCTCAAGACCATTTCGGCTTCAAACATGTTCTTCTTGCTGGCTTTGGAGGATGGATCACGCCGGTCGCGGACACTGTCCAGCTGCTCCTCCGGATGCTCATGATGTACGAAGACGACTCTCTTCTGAAGCCCACGTATCGGCGGATAGCTGCTCGTCTTTGGTACGTCCTTCAGTTCCGGATACGCCAGAAGCCGCGCAAACTGCGAGATGTCTGGATGGCTGCGGTGCTGCTCCTGGAGAGCGGCGAAGTCATGGCCTTGCCTGATGAGGCGTTCGAAGAGTGACACGTTGAGATCAAACCCCTCCCCCTTCTCGACAGTCAGGTTGTAGTTGTTGACCTTGGGACGGAGTTGCTTGTGGTCACCGATAAGGATCAGCTGCTTCACAGAAGGGCCGAGAGACGTGATGATGTGAGCCTCTAGGATTTCGCCCGCTTCCTCGACCAGAACAATGTCTGGACTGGCCGCTCTGATGATGGACTGGTACATGGCTGCTCCCGTGGTAGTGCAGCCAATGATTCGCTTCTCCTTGACAATGTTCCTCTTGCTTTCCTTGTAGAGACTGTCAATCTGTCGGTAGAGGCTGTCGCAGGTCTCAGCCAGCTGAGCAAACTCGTCTATCTGCTCCTGTCTGACATGGCTGGTCCATTGCAGATGGAGAGCGGTTCTGGCGGGTGGCGGAATGTCCCAAACTACCTTGTGTTCTTGACCCATCACTTGGCCAAGCATGCCCATACTTGACCAGTGCTTTCCATTCAGCCAAGCATCATAAACATCAACGGGCTGTAGGGGCTTGTTATTTTTTCCCATGATGGCCA
Organism: Trichoderma parareesei; assembly: GCA_001050175.1. NCBI lineage: Eukaryota > Fungi > Ascomycota > Sordariomycetes > Hypocreales > Hypocreaceae > Trichoderma > Trichoderma parareesei. Next base: position 114,743 of record LFMI01000868.1, on the reverse strand, counting down.
TGTCGTCGGGGATCTGGAACGCGCTCCATAGACTCGTTCCAAAGTCGGAAAACTCCAACATGTCCAAGACTTCTTGATGACGGACTTGAGTTTGAAGGTTTCCCATGAGGTCTTCTAGTTTGTCCCGAGCTTCTTGCTGTGCTAGCTTGGCAACATCCAACAGGCCCCTGACTTCATAGCTTATACGGGCCGATTTTGCGAGAGCGTCGAGTTTCAAGTGTTCCGTATGGGTGGTGGCCTTTGAGCCGATGCGGACCATGTTGCTACCATCGATGCCAATCTTCATGAGGTCGTGAAGAAACTCGTCCAACGCGTGGTTAGTGTAGCTGAGGACCAGAATGCGGTAGTCCGTCAGCTCCATGAGGACTCGCGCAATAATCGCCCCGATAAAGGATTTGCCTGTCCCTGGCGGACCTTGAATCTGGCCAACGGGGTTCTCGAGGCCCTTGACGAGCGAGTGAAGTTGCGCGTCACGGATCTGGATACGGAGGCTGCTGCCCAGGGTTTCACCCAAATCGACCGCTTCATTCCTGCGCTGTGCAGACTTCAGAACTTGGATAAAAGCTTGCAGCCTGAGTGGAGGGTAGTAGGCTGCTGGGGGTCCTGCTGGGTCGAGAATGGAGTCCTCGACCGGAATCTCAGCAACCTCCTTCAGGCGCTGTAGGATCGGCTCATAGGAGAATGTGGCGGTGTCAACGACGTAGAACTTGAGGCGACCACGGTCCTGTCCCAACAGTGCCTTTACCGCCAGCTTCAATCCGACGTTGTCGGTGACTTGGAGGCCAATAACAGGAGGATCTCGGATCAGCCAATCCAATTCTCGGACGATTGAGCCAAAAGAAATAATGTTCTTGTCGATACAAAGCGCGCCGATAGAACCGTGCTTGACAAAGTTTCTGTTATCGTCCAGGTACTTCTTTTTCTCATGAGGAGACTTGAATTTCTTGGGAAAAGCGATCCCCTCGCGACACTGAAGCATCAATGTGAAGGGCCTGGAACGATTGTTGTTGGGCAACGACTGCGGCTCGAGGATCAGACTCAGGCAACCCAAGCAGAGCGGCTTGTATCTGGCCTTTTTCTGTCCCCATGCAATCTGCAAGTCCTCTCTGAGATCCGCAAGCATATCCTCACGGAGGAGGCGAAACAGCCAGTCCGTGTAAGACCTCGCTCGCGACTCCCTTGGCGCCTCAAATACGTCGTCGAGTCGTTGCAGAAACGGCTGTTCCTTTGATGACACTTCGTCCGCAGTTGGAAAGATGGCTATCTGACGGAAGTCCTCAAAGTCATTGTCGTGTCTGCCGCCGGGGCTGTAATTCATGCGGATAGACGCAGTTGCACAGCCCTTGCGAAGCTGCAAGACTTTTTCGATGCGGTAGCCGAGGGTGCGAACCTCTTCAGATGGCGACTTTGTCAAGGGGAGGCTTTTCATCAAGGCCTCCACGTCCTGGGAGAGAGCCTGGATCTCGGGCGTAGAAGAAGCCACGATTTCGTAGGACAGAGACGCAAAAGCAATCAAGCTCTCGCCATTGAGCTGATTCGACTTGTACAACTCCAGAAACGCATTCCAAAAAGTTGGAGGGGAGAGAATCTCAACCAGCAGTTTCTCAAGGAACAGTCCATCATTGATGGTCTTGACTTGAGGATGCAGGACTTGCTTGAGAAATCCAACAGTTGAGGCCGTGACAAAAGCATGGGACAAGTTGGATCGAACGGCTGCTCTCACAGCACTCAATCCTTCTTTTCGCGCAAGCATGCGTTCGACGCAGGCGGCGGCAGAGGTTCGCTGGCACACAACATCGACTGCTTCGAAGAATTGCTTGGCCTCTTGCGAGCTTTGGAGGGTGCGCTCGCCGTTGATGAAGGAGTGAAAAAGCTTTTCGAGCTTTGCTGCCCGACCGGAAGCGGCTGTGGTGGCCATTTTGCAGGTGTGTCAATAGAGGCTGAAGGTGATGATGAAGATGAAGAGCAGTTGCGATGTCTGTCGATGATTGCAAAAGACGGAAGCCGAGTCAATTGTACATATAATCCGTCTTCGCATCAACCGTCTATCAGTGAACAACAGCATTCACTCAATCAGACAAGGCAGATCAATTGAGTGCCCGAACCAACAGCAATTGGGTAGAGAGCCTTGCGGCGTCTCATGTTACACAGATGGTGGGGGAGCCTCGCATCTCGTTGGACCAGGAGATAATCGGCCACCCGCATAAGAGCCCACCGAGTCACAGCCTCGCCGTTTATTCGACCACGTCGCAGGCGTCACGCATCCGCGCAGGCTGTAGCGTCCTGTCAGCGTCCGGCGATATAAATTGACGCTTGTGCCCTCGAAATTGGCCTCTCGCATTGCCGTTGGCCATATTGGGAGGCCGACTACGCCTCCTCACGTCTGCGTACCTATTGCCGACAGGCAGCCTTTAGGCTTCGCGATATGAGAGTGAATTATGACGTTGTTCATTGAACCAGAGTCCAACGATGCTTTCATCATTAGATTGATGTGCTTCAGTCACTCCCATGTGGCGTGACACATGAATGGTGGTTCTAGACTCCCATCGGCATATATAGGGGAGCGACTATCCGGCATCCCATCTTGGCTATTCAACCTCCTAGAAGATCATCCATATCTTCATCACTGCCACCGTCCAGGGGAGCAAAGAGAATCCCTATTCATTTCTACTTGCTGCCGCTACCACTATTGTCTCCTCGTTCTTGTATGTGCTTTCTTATTCTGCTGAGTAGGGCATCGAGACCGTCAACTCCGTACAATGTCCTACTACCGCTCGTGGCGCGGCCGAGGGGGTCGCTACATGCCCGATATGCGGCCTGTCAATCCCCTGGTGCAGACGAAAGAGTCCCCGCCTCCTCCTCTCGGTCATCTTGTCGAGGCCATCAACCTCAAGGAACTCAAGAACACTGGCGAAGAAGGCGACAATCATGGAATCACTGAGACCGAGCTGGTCGCCTCATACAACTGGGCCAATCAGAAAGCCCCAAAGATCATTGTTCCTGGTGAGCTTGCCGCTCCGAACCTTGTATAACATGACATGGCTGAGACCAAATTCATTCTAGGACGCCCCCGTCTCTGGAAGCCCTTGGAAAAGCCTCTACAGCTTGAAGAAGACAATGGAGTGTACTACCGCGACAATAACTCAGCCTTCTTCCCAAAGCATCCCCTCGAGCCGGCGATTGTCTCCGTGATGAAAATGCATCCGCAGTCACTGGACATTGACATTGTCGGATGCAACAGCACCATCGGCAATCTACTGCGGTTTGTTCAAGGAACAGAGCGTTCGTTCCGCATGCTCGTGGAAGTGGTGGGCAAGACGGTTCATCTCATTCGAAGAGAGAACTCGCCAAAGGAGCAGATATTGGGAGTCAGAGGCTTTGGACACGCTTTCTCGGAGGCTTACACCACTTGGACTCCTGATGTCCGGCCATCAAAGTCTCACCACAGGATTCTCAAACTCCGGTTCGGAGGGCTTGACTTGCTAGTGAGGCACAGTGCTGATGGGTATATCGAAGACGAAGACGAGAAAACCCCGTCAGCTGAAGAGACTCCGGCTGCCAAGAATGAGGACCTCACCAGTCTGCTTGAGGGACTCTCCATTGGCCCAGCGTCTGATTCATCGGCTGATTCGGAGGACCTTGAAGTGGTAGAGGGTGGTGAAATCACGCCCCAAGAGGCCATTTTCGACCTCAAGACCCGCTCAATCAAGGCCATCGGCAAAGACACCCTTGGCGAAGAGTTGCCGCGGCTGTGGTTGGCTCGGATTACCAAGTTCATCCTCGCCCACCACACACGAGGCAAGTTTGACAATGTCGAAGTTGCCGATGTACATGATGAGGTCAAAGAGTGGGAGAAGTCACATCAAGAAGATCTTGGCCGTCTAAGTGCTCTTTTGCACCGGATTCAAGCTATAGCCTTGGAGAACGAGGACACCTTGTTGGAGATTGTGAGGGTGGATGGAGGACCTCTTGAGGTTCGCAAACGTCTCCCCGATGCTGGTGTTGCATTCTCGGACGAGGTGAAGGAGAAGTGGCTCAAGTGGCTTGGTCATGAAGTTGAAGAGCCGCAGGAAGAGAGTGACCGCTACTGTGACTTTTACCGTGACAATTACGGTGACACACACGGTGACGATCACGGTGACCTTTACCATGACAATTACAGTGACAATTACAGTGACAATTACAGTGAAAATTACAGTGACCGTGACAGCGAAGAGGGCGACTTGACTGCATGTGATGCAGAATGTGGATATTGCGGCAAATGCAGGTACTGAGGGTTTCAGGAGGATCATTGAGGATCAATGTTTCTCAGTCGACTAGCTGCCTTTCATTTATTCATTACATTTCATCTCTTTGTATTTAACGGAAGTCGGCCATCAGTAGGAAGACCGAAGTACGGTAGGAGTCTCAACTATGTAGCACAATAACGATCTCACTCGGTCATTGCCACCCAAACAATGCACATGATCTTGAGTAGCCTCAAATCTCACCAGTGAGGTGAAAAGGACATGCTCGGACATCCGCATAGACCGAGGTCCACCGCCTTCACGTATCATAGACCAGCTGAATCAACCAAATCTCTAGAATATATTTTCAGATCCAGATTCCTAAGCAATTATCAATTGACAATTGGAACAGTTACGTGGCTGAATAATCGGCAACCACCTCGCCCTTATAGATTCAGAGGCGAGGCGGCTCGCGAATAGGCCGCCCGCGAGACCGAAACTAACCATATGCTTATTTTTTGGCGTGCAGACAGACTCACACAGTGGCGATGACGATGCTGAATATTGCATAGAGAGCTGCGTAAGCGGACCTAAAGGCTTTCTATAAGATAGCTCTATCCCCCGCTTCACGATGAGGTTCAATCGACCAGTTCATCTCAATCAACGCTCAAGCGAACAAGCGTCCAGACCCGACTTCTTCAGCCACAACTTAAAGACTTATTTGTCCATCAGAACAACAATGGCGGCCTTTGAAAACCACGAAGAAATCCTTGAAGCCGCTTTCAAGGACCCCAATAACACTGCCTTCGTCTTCGAGCCTTGCAACGTCAACAAGGTCATCCACAGCGGCCACTACGACGTCGACCCAGACCTGCATTACTCCAAAACCCAGATGTGGGACATGGAAGTCAAGAAAGCTCATAATCCCGCCAAGTACTTGCGGCATCTCATCCGCCCCGGAAGCCTCAAGGTCTTCAACGTCCAAAAGGACGGTTCCAAAGAGACCTTTGTGCGTGTGACGGACCAGCGCTCGTGGCGGGATCCCAACGTGTACAACACTGTGATTGAGCAGGTCTTTTTGGATTATGAGAAGCAAAGGGCTTTCTTCATTGGGGTACCCGAGGTTGAAGGGCCGGATGGCGAAAAGATCATCGCGGGCCAGCACCAGGCGTTGTTCCATGTTGAGCATTCTGTCACAGGCACCGAGGAGGAGCCATTGAATGTGTGGCGAGTTGTGCATCTGGACAAGGATGAGGATGGATCTCTGAAGGAGGTATTCAAGATGTTTATGCAGTCTCCTTATCTGAGAGAGTTTCACGAAGTTTACATTCGTGAGGATCTCGGCAAGAAGCTGGAGCGTGTGTAGTTTCACAAGAGCAAGGTCACTCGCACTTTATATCAAACATATTGGCCGAAGCGTGTAATAGCAAGCAGCTCATCATTCAAGGACGAGGTACAGTCATCGCAGCTTGTCAGGAGCGTTGTATTGTCACGACAAGCACAGAGTACTCGATATCCTCGTGCTACATGCGGGGCACAAACAGGATAATGTGGACGGAATGGGTGAGAATCGTAGCAGCCGGATCAATGGCATCGTCCTCCACATCAGTTTGAGAGTTGATTAGGGCAAGCTCGGTTTAGCCTGACCGATGTGTGGTGGCATATGCATAACTTCAGACGACAATACTTTTTTCTGAATTCATATCACTTCATGCATAGGTAGTTGGTTCTTGGTAGTATCTCTAGAGTATATGTCGAGTTCTATCAGTTGAGGACCTGACCCAGGAGATCCGGATCCTCATAAGCCACTTGCCCCTCACTCACATCAGGATAAACGTCAAGCCTCCTCTGCGTCTCCAACGGTATGTTCCTGCGAGTTTCCAAAATTCTGTCCTCATTCAGTTCGCTTTCAATGATAGCCTCTCCCTCCTGAGCCTCCGCCAGCACGGCAGCCATCGGATCGAGAATCATGCTGTGACCCCAGGCATGATACTTCGAGTCCAGGTTCCGTGCAGGACTGCACATTCCCACGTAAATTTGGTTGTCAACAGCTCGCGCCTGTGCCAACAGCTTCCAGTGCAGAGCACCTGTGACGAGGTTGAAAGCACCGGGGTAGATCAATGCGAAAGCTCCCTTGCGGGCTGCAATGGCTGCAATCTCGGGAAACCGGATATCGTAGCAAATGCCAATGGCAACCTTTCCATATTCGGGGAAATCAACTATTGTGACCTTGTTTCCGGGGCTGAGAACGTCGGATTCTCTCATGGAGACCTTGCCTGGGATGTTGACGTCGAATAGGTGCGTCTTGCGATGTATCGACAACAGAGCACCATCCGGTCCGAAGATGAGACACGTGTTGTAAATCTTCTTCGTGGAAGGGTTGAGTTCTGGAATAGAGCCCCCAATGAGATAGATGTTGTTCTCTGATGCCATTGCCGATAGAGCAAAGTATGAGGGAGCTTGTTCCTTGACTGCGGGTAAGGGAAGGATAGGCTCGGCGTATTTGGGAAAGTAAACGGTTCCGTAGGGCGAGTTGAAGCATTCTGGGAGAACGACAATCTTGGATCCTCCTGCGGCGGCCCTTGCTACTTGAGAGGCGGCATGCCTTAGATTCGCGGCCTTGTCAGAGCCGGACAGGAGCTGCACGAGGGCAATCTTGACGGGCTTCTTCAGTATGGTGCCAATTACGGATGCCATGCTGAACAGACTGGGATTGGACTTGGATGGGTTGAAGCCGACAAGAAAGTTGACGAAGAGGAGCCCAGGTAGAAGCTTGATGAAGGAGGACGGTCTTTCGCCTTATTGACTGGAGTTTGCAAGTGGCAACTCAACTACGAGTATTCACGCCTCACCCACGTCAATATTGACAAGCGACAGCTGAAGGCAATCTAAGAACGCCTGATATCTTTCGGCTTTTCGGCTTTTTCTTCATCTACGAACTACCCGTAAACGACTCATCTCGTATTCTAGTGCTGCATCTTGTTCCATGCAGATACGCTCAATAGCGCCCGCATCCTCACCGTCGTCGGCTTATTCCCATTTCCCGAAGGCGCCGGTTCCACTCCGCCTCTCCTCTTCATCAACTGGTGATAAAAGGTGGCTGTTGATGCTTCACCAATACATGTGATCTGGGTGGTCGACCGTCATATGGCCATGTATCACACCAACTCTGAACACAACCAAGTATTCCATGCTTTGCATCTCCGCACCAAAATCGAATCAGAGAAAGCAAGGCCCAACGGTCCTATTTCATCTACCCCAGAATGGAGCAATTCGAGTTCCACGATCCGACAACACGCTCCGCTTGGCAGCAAACCACACCCGGCATCGAAGAATTGATTCTCAACGAAGACAAGTCAACAGGCCGCAAGACCCTCCTCCAACGCTGGCAACCCGGCGCAGCAAACCCCGGCTCAGGTCCCTTTGTGCACACATTCATTGAGGAGGTCTACATTGTCGAGGGCGAACTCACGGATAAGACGTTGGGCCAGACGTTTTACAAGGGCATGTATGCATACCGCAACCCGGGCATGGAGCATGGGCCGTGGACCTCGGAGGGCGGATGCTTGATGTTTGTCACTTGCAGCGGCAGTGGGAAGTGAAAGGAGGAGTATTGAATCGGAGCAATGGAGGCTAGCATGGAGCTCGTGCTGCAATGGCAGATGATGCATGTACAAGAGGTTGATGGCGGTTACATGGATCTATCTATGGAATCATCAGAAGATATAGATGCCGACTGGTAGTTTGTCAGCCAAAGGGGACCCATTACGGAAATGGGGTCGCAAAGTATTATTCCACGTATGATTTAGCTTGTCTGCTCTTAAGAAATAGCAGGCAAGCTTCTCGAGTCTGCCCAGGCCTTTCTTCCTCACCAATGTCTTCGACCTCTCTCAACGGTATTCCGTAATAGGCTGTATGACAGCGGCAAGCGATCATATCAGCCATTTGAGGATTCCAACATATTTCCGCGTGTTCACTAGAAGCGGAGGGCGCTCTACTTCTATGGGGCCAGCCTCTTTCTCCGCATCCTCCTCTGCTTGTGCAACAGCCTTTCGGAGGTGCGGAATGGCGTCGATTTCTCCCCAAAGCCCTGACTCATTGGATCCTCAACTGAACATTTTGGCGACGACTCGTCCCGGCATCATTTGAGAGTTCCCCTGGTTCCCCAGATTTTAGGTCAGGTCGACCTGGCCATCGACTATATACATATCGGCAAATTCCCTCGAAGCTACGACTGCTCCCTTTTTCTCAAGTCTAACCACCCCAATCCAGAATCCTAATTGCCGACAACTGCCCTTTTGCCTTTCCAAAACATCATTCTCTCCGGACCCGAAGTCCCCCCCCCTTGAATGGTGGAGAGGAACCAGATCTAGAGATGGCGGACGCTGTGGTAGCCCAACGGAGAAAGCAGGGGAGCAGAGGCAGCCGACGAGGCCGGAAGCCCACCTCGTGCACGCAGTGTCACCTAAGAAAGCAAAAGTGCGATCGGAACCAGCCGTGCAACCGCTGCTTACAGCGTGGAGTTGCTCACCTGTGCGGCGATTCCGCGGCGACCAATGGAGTGGCCAAGGCTTCTGAGACGCCGCAGTCCGTGGCTGTCAGTCAGCCTCGTGCTTCTTCACCAAGACCTAGGAGGGTCATCCAGCCGCCCATGAGTCCGAGATTGGGATCGTTGTTCGCGAATAGGGGGTCAAGAGCTTTCTACGGGTCTTCTTACTTTGGACATCAAGTGGCGGCGCGGATATTGAGTGAGGAAGGCCAGGATCTGCCGTCGGGGATATCTCGAGGCCGGGATACGCTGCAGTCTTTTCGAGACGAGTCGAGCTCTTTTGCCCAGGTTTGGGATCTCCTTGGACTTTTGCCCCGTCAGAAGTCGACAGTTGATCGTCTGGTGAATATCTTCCTGGTGGAGGTAAACTGGTCTTTGGATGCGGTTCATGAGGCGACTTTCCGGAGCAGCTATGATGAGTTTTGGGGTAGACGGTTCGGATTCGATGACTTGGCCAGTGTTGATCTTCGTTGGTTGGGGCTCTTGTTCATCATATTGGCGTTTGGAGTCTTGCTCGATACGCCGCCGCGGTTGACGCTTGATGTGCAGCGAGAGCGGGAAGAGGCATCTCTCCGGTTTTACGTATGTATTCACCAATCCTTGGGTGTACGAGTGAATAGACAAGTTGGAAAAAAGCTAACATCTGATCGCCGTACAGTGGGCTGCCAGAAGAGCAATTGTCATTGCTCCATCCTTTTACGGAGAGAGCACAGATATTGTGCGGGCTGGGCTGCTCGTCACACGGTATCTGCTTCACACTCGACGGGTATCGGAGTCGTGGCTGACGATTGGCTTTGCATCACGAATGGGGCAAGCCCAGGGAATGCACGTAAGCTACTGGAGACATCATTTCTTGCCTGACTTGATCAATGCTCACGCTTTCCAGGTCGATGGCGAAAGATGGCGAATGTCGCGGAAAGCCACCGAGCAGCGGAGACGGCTCTGGAGCCATATATACGCCATTGACCGCATGATATCCCTCGCATTGGGTCGGCCATATGCCATCAACGACGAGTTTTGCCTTACGCACGAGGCTGAAAACGTCTGGCTGGATGACATGGGCGAGGATGAAGCTGCCTGTGTTGCTCCCCAACCGCTAAACATGCCAACACCAAGCGTCTTATCATTTCTGCTGTATCGACTTGCAAAGGTCATTGGCAAGATTCAGGAGAAGTGCTTCGGGTTGGAAAGAGCCAGCTATGAAGATGTTATTCAACTCGATGCCGACTTGGTCATGTGGAGTGAGCAGCTGCCGCCGTATTTCCGCTTGGACAACCCAGATATTGCAGGAGACGAGGCCCTGCCGTATATCCCGTACCATCGACTCTATCTCCACGCATCGTTTCACTTTGCAAGAATTATCTTACATCGACCCTTTTTGCTCAGAGAGTCCATCACGGATCGATTTCGGTCAAGCCACGAGGCGTGCATGTCTTCCGCGCTGGCGGATTTGAAGATACGGCTTCGTACAATGAATAGTTCGACCGCCGACAATCTTCGTTGGGCTTTCGGAGCTCACAACCTCTTCAACAGCGCAATGATTCTGGGGATTATTGCTGTAAAGAATCCCCATTCGGCACAAGCTGGTGCCATATTGGAAGACCTGGAAGCATACTGCGAAAACCTACATCGAGACCCCTGGCTGAACGAGTATGGAATGGCAGAGCTCAGGGTCATTGAGCTGTGTATTACAAAGGCGAGGGACTCGAGAAGTACTTTGCCGGGTATCTATTCATCTGGGCCTTCGGCCGAACCTCCCAGCTCCAGAGGGAATGCTGTGGATGGTCGTGGGCGACTGCGTCCTCCAGACTTGGAGTCTCCGGCCGTGTCTTCCGATATGAGCTCGATATACTGGCCCACCGTCTGGGAGGATGGACAATTTTCGTTTCCTGGTGCGGCGGACTTTAGTACGTGGGAGCAGATGATATCAGACATTGCAGAGGATAGCTATATTGGGCCTTTGGGGCAGTAGTTTCATCTTGCGCCAAGTAAGCTACTCTGTATTCTCGCTCCAACCCAGCCCTGAATGACAAAGTCATGTACATACTAGCCGTTCCAGCCTCAAGCCATTGCATCAATGAGATGTCCATTGCCTTTGGGTTCCTTGAACGCAATCGGGTTGGTCAGCGTTCCAAGGCCGTGACTAATTGTGACAAACAACTCATCCCCCTCGACGAGCCGAACAGGGGGGTTTCGGCTGACGCCGATGCCGCAGGGTGTCCCAGTCAGGATGATGTTACCCCTTTGCAGCGTACAGCCCTATCTCATGTAAGTAAAGTACCTAGATTCAACTCAACTCAACAGCGTCAAACGGGAGTGTAACTCTTACCTGAGAAAGAAACGACACAATCTTGGGCACGGTAAAGATCATATCACTCGCCGCGCCCTCCTGCATGACCTGTCCATTCAGCACCGTCCGCAGCCGCAGCACCGACGGATCAGGAACCGCCCTGGCCGACACGAGCGCCGGCCCGATTGGTGCGAATCCATCGAAGCCCTTGCCGCGATCCCACTGCGAGGCCTCGTTCTGGTGCGTCCGTGCCGTGACATCGTTGGCGGTCATGTAGCCCAGGACGTATTTCATGGCGTCTTCCTCAGGGACGTCTTTGCAGGTCTTGCCGATGACGACGGCGAGCTCGACTTCGTAGTCGAGGTGGCAGTCGTGTAGGTCGGGACAGTGGGGGGTGGTGATGGTGCTGGAGGGGTGATTGATCGTCGAGGGGGCTTTGAGGAAGAGGGTTGGGGTCTTGGGGATGGCTAGTTTCATCTCGGCCTGGTGTGGTGCTTCAATTAGATGGGCCATGTTCACTCATGTTTACAACCTTTTGTGCTGTCTCATCGAGTCGGAGTGCCTTACAGCATGTTCGCGATAGTTGAGACCGATGCAACGTATCGTGCCCGCTTCCTCTGGTCTAAGCGGTGACAATACCTGCAACCTCGTTAACAGCATGACAGTCTAGGGCGGGTAGCTGTTGCTTACCGTTTTGACTTGCGCAACCTCCTCTGATAGGACGGCCGAGAGGTCCAATGCTGACTCGGTTCGCAGAATCCTGGCATATACATCTTGGCCACGGTGTAAAGCGATACCAACTGGACAGGAAACTGAGTCAGCCTTTGCAGGACATGCTGGTCAGCCCTTTCGATGCTTTGGAATCATTTTAGGACACGTCGTACTGTCGAGGTGTTCGTCTATAGGTTCACCGTACTGCTCATGGCCATGGACATCTTCGAAGCGAATCAACCTGTTCCAGACCTGGATGCAACCGGCCCATATCAGGTCAGTTGATACAGACACATAAGGTCATTCTGGGTGAGATAAGGATCTGGCCCGGGGTTTCGACTTACAGGCAGGTTGTTCAGCAGTATAGGAGTCATGGCTCGATACTGGAGAAATCAATCTATGACAACTCGGTTGCCGTACAGCTGGTCAACGCTATCAAGCCACAAGACTAGGGCATCGCCATGGCGGCGTCCCTTATCATATAAGAGCTTCTCTTTTCCTTTTTGCCATACCTAGACAGGTCCTAGATACCTTCTGTCGGTAATTGGGAATCGTCTAATGTCGGAGAATTGATTCTATTGCGCTGGCTTTAGCGTTAGATGAGCTTTACTTGCTGTCGGCTTATTGAAGCCAGTCATCGGCTATATCGGGAAATGCAGCTCGTCCTCGTTCGTGATAGCAACTCTTGTGATAACCGCAACAGGCATTCAAAAGACGTTACAAGCCCTCTTGGAACGCTGTATGGCGGATGCAGTTAATCAGGGAAACTATCGTCTTTTATCAAGATACTCAGTCTCAAGCCTTTGCTCATACAATGGACGAGAAAAAGATTGCGACTGCATCCGACTTGTCTGAACATGCCTCCATCAACAACACCTCTCACCTTGAAGGATTGATGATCCCAGTGGAAAGAGAGACTGTGAAGAGGAAACTTAAGGGGCGAATGATGCAGATGTACGCTCTAGGAGGTACAATCGGTACCGGTCTGTTTGTGGGTATTGGTGGAGGTCTTGCTCAGGCGGGACCCTTGTCTCTGTTGTTGGGATACTCAATCACTAGTGTTTTCATCTTCTCCATGGTCAGTTTCAATGGCTACGAAGCTCGTCATTTGAGGCTCTTTCTACAATACTGACTTTGTTGATAGATGCGATGCCTGGGAGAAATGACGACTTGGTTGCCCCTCCCTGGTGCCACGCCGAGATTCTGCTCGCGCTTCGTCGACGATGCACTTGGCTTTGCAGTTGGCTGGAACCAGTGGTATAACTGTGCCATTACAGTCTGCGCAGAGATATCAGCTGCAGCTGCAGTGATTCAGTTCTGGAATGACACCATTTCTGTAAGTCCTAATGTCCCCATTCCGTCAAACCGAGTTCTGTATCTACTCGAGCACGAAACAAGTCACCAAAGACGTGAGGCATGACCGTGACAGCTAATTTGACATACAGCCCGCCGTATGGATTTCCATCATTCTTGTCCTCATCTTCATCTTCAACCTGATCGACGTGGGCATTTTTGGCGAAGTCGAGTTCGTCTTCTCCTGCGTCAAGATAGTGGCTCTAGTTGGCCTTCTCATCCTGTCCCTCGTCATAGACCTGGGAGGCGGCCCTACCCATGACCGACTCGGATTTCGGTAAGTCTTCACATCAACAGTACTGTTTCTAAGGAGGAGAGGCATAAGATCTTGACCCCTTATTCGCTAAAGATACTGGAACAACCCCGGCGCTATGGTTGAATACATCGTCAGCGGCGACACCGGCCGCTTCCTCGGCCTCTTCAACGCCATCGTCAACGCAGGCTTCGCCTTTGCCGGCATCGAAATGATTGCCGTCGCGGCAGGGGAAACAGAGAACCCGCGCCATAACATCCCAAAGGCCGTAAACCGCCTCTTTTGGCGCATCATATTCTTCTACGTCCTCGGAACCCTCGCAATTGGCGTCATCGTACCTTATACAGATGACCATCTCCTGAATGGCGGCGCCGGAGTGGCCAGTTCGCCATGGGTCATTGGCATCACCCGTGCTGGCATCAAGGTCCTTCCATCCATCATCAACGCCGTCGTCCTCATGTCTGCCGCTTCAGCAGGAAACGCCCTTCTCTACAGCGGCAGTCGATATCTCCTTGCCCTCGCCGAAGGTGGCCAGGCACCACGATTTCTGCTCAAGTGCACCAAAAGGGGCGTTCCCATCTACTGCGTTCTGGCCACCGGGTCTCTCGCGCCTCTTACCTACATGGCCGTCAGCTCTGATAGCGCCAGGGTGTTTTCGTGGTTTGCCAATATGGTGACGACTGCGGCGCTGTTTACTTGGTGCAGCATTTGCATCGCGTACATTGGTTTCGACCGCGCACTCCGCGCTCAGGGGATTGACCGTAAAGAAGAACTGGCTTTTGGCGGCGCCTTTCAGCCTTTTCTTTCGTGGGCCAGTCTGGGATTCTTCATCATTGTGATTATTTTCAACGGATTCAGTGTGTTTATTCATGGACACTGGGATGTGCAAAAGTTTGTGGTTGCCTATGTTGGCATACCGTATGTTGTCCTCCTCTCCGTTGACTCTGGTAGCAGTTCATTGGCTAACATGACCTTTCAAAAAAGCATCTTCTTTACGCTGTTCCTTTGGTGGAAGGTTATCAAAAAGACAAAGTTCCGCAGCTCCAGAGAGATTGATCTTGATACCGGACGGCAGTTGGATGAGACTACCGAGTATGAAGGAAGGCCGAAGAACCTAGTCGAACGGCTCTGGGCTTGGGTTGCATGATGATGCACCTTGCAATGTAATGTAGTGACGCAGATTTACTTACAATATCCATCTATCATGGATTTCAGTTCATTTGGGTCTGTCTGGCAGATCAAACGCCATGCGCTCCGTCTAGAGTTCCAGACAACCATTGATCTCCGCTCTCATATTGAAGATGTCTACCTATCAATCCTCCTCAATTCAATGCTTCCATGCTATGCCATAGCTGAGTACCCTCTGTCCCCATCTACATTGTAAATCCAAGATTGTCCCTCTCATCATGCGTGATCCTCCCCCATTCCAACAGCAAACGAAACATGTATATCTGCATATCCTCCTTCCTCAGCGCCTTGTGCGCCCAGTCTCTCCCCTGCTCCGCAACCTTCCTGGCCAAAGCCGGCCCCCTGCGAATCCCATGTGGATCACTCCCCATGAGAGTCTCCAAACTAAACCAGAATCCGGATCCGAGCCTGATATCCACTGGAACATAATGGTGCCAGGCTTGGAGTCTCTCCTCATACCAGGTCCGGAACAGGGCTGCGCGATAAGGCAGGCTGCGGCTTTCCAAGAACGGCAGAAAGCGGCCGCTGAATCCCGCGCCGTCCATGTCTATCAAATGTCTGTATCGCCAGTGCTCTTCGAACGGAACACTGGGAGGCAGTTTGTTCGCTTTGGGAGGTACCGTGTCTTGATCCAGCGTGGCGAGACCCCATTTGCTATAGGTTTCTGCTTCAGCGGCACAGTCTCTTCCATCACACTTGGATACTTCTCCGGTGAAAGAGACGTTGACTGTTCGAACCACAACATCTCGGAACATGACAGCCCTCCTATACGCTTCATTCACGAATCGCGGCCGCAGGAATCCCGGCCACCGCCTATGGGCCGAGAAGCCATCTGATCGCGATCCGCGCCAGAACAAGCCGTCCTCTTTATCTTGCCACTCGACGCCGCTATCCTCCTTAAAGGCACTCTTCTCATCAAAGTTCCACGGCGAAGGGATCAGAATGTCGGAGAAGCCGCCGACGCGTGCCTGGCTGAAGATGGGGAGCAGTTCACGTGTGCCTACCATGGCAGAAGGAGAGCTCAGGAAGCCAGAGAGATAGGCGAGGTCTGGTTGATGGCAAAGATCGTGAGCAAGGGACACGTTTGCGAGTAGCAGACCTCTGTCTGTCAGTACGGAATGCGGCATCAGGCAGTCGATGCAGGTCTTGCTCCAATCCCACCATCGGCGGTTGTGCACGGGTGAGCCCTGCGGACATGAAGGGGCCACAAAGTCGTAAAAGATGGGCGTCCGGATGTTGTTGGCAAAGTTTGGGTCGATTTCGTCTCTTCCGCCGTTCGTCCCTCGTGGGAGAGGTTCAGTGAAGTCTTGGGGCCACGAGGATTGCGAAAAGGAGCTGTTGGGCCAAGCCTCCTGTCTCTTATTGCTCTTCTTCACCTTTCCCTTCTCCTGCTGCCCTTTCCGCTTGAACCGCTCCATACGCTCATACGGCACCACCATGCGGCACTCATCAGCCAGATTGATGGCAAAATCCATGTCTGGCAACCACTGAGCAAAAGGCGCAATCATCCTCTGCAGTGAGTCTGCCATCCAGCGATGGGATCCGGGTATGTACGGCGATTGCTGCACGGAGCCGTTCCGAATGCGCATGCCGCCCATCTCCGTGCTGCCATACGCGAATAAGGAGCCCGTCCGCTCGCGGAGACTCGCAGGGCTCAGGCCCCAGAAGGGGAGCAAGTCATTGTTGATCTGATCGAAGTCGTCAATGACGACGGAGTTGTGCTCCCTTGCGAATTCATACCACTTGTCAAAGTTTGGCGGAGGCGGAATTGTATATCGTTTTGTGTACTCTCTGACGGCGTCGGCTAGGGACTTGCTGGCGGAGGCTTGGGATTCCCACGCGACGGACGATGCCGATGCTTCTGATACGAGGGACTCGACGGCTCTGGAACAATAGGTCTGCTCTGGAAATTCGTAGATGAGCGGATGGACGACCACTGCCAAGGCTAGGAGTGCGAGTCCGCAGTTGCATATTATCAGCCAAATGACGAGGCTTCGTGATTTCGTGGAGTCTGAACTGTGATGCCTCCGAACGGCGAGATACCACAAAAGCAAAGCCAAGATAACCGCCAAAAGTGTAGGTCTCCCGAAGTCTCTGTGCGTCCAAAAATTCAGCAGCGGCAGCACCTTTAGTACAGGAATTTGGGATCCCGCAAACGCGGCATTGGTTAGAAGAAGGGCGAGACAGGATGAACTCAGAGACGATAGCAACGTTAATCCGGAGAGCACGGCAGCCGTCGCCAGAAATCCATCGAGGGCAAAGTCTCGAAAATCGAGAGCTTGGAAGCGGAACGCTAGGATAAACTCCGAGTCTGAGAGCCAGGAGGGGATCGATAGCACCAGAATGGTCCCCGCTGCGGCAAGACAGAGCTTGCCCATGAATTTGAAAATGTCCAGTCCGTCGTGTGCAGCCGTACGAGCCAGATGGGCTGTATGACTGATGATCACAGCGTCAAGGAGGCAGTTGACGAGCTGGATGAGCGGAACGAAGCGCTCCCATCGCCATCCAACTGGACACACAGTTCCAGTAGGAAATTTGACGCTTAATTCTGCCGAAAGGATGGACAATGGCCACATCGCGGCAAGAAAGGCAAAGATGATTTGCGATCTCGTTGGCATAGGCCATAACGACTGGTTCTTATAGAGCCGAGGCCAGATGGCCTCCCAGATAAAGGAAAGCAAGGGCAGAAATGCCTGCGGGACATGGTCAGTCATGTTAGACGGAAAACAGATTATACATGGAAAGGCTTCCCACCTCTATGGCGGGCCACGAGCATTGTGTGGTCCGAATGATGGCCCAGTAGGACAACGTTCGAAGCCCTATGCAAGACAGCAGAAAGGGGAAGGATGGATGTACATGTCGGATGCTTTCGAGCCCGATCTTGATGTACCGGATAAAAGGAGTCGCTGTATCCGCTGTCTTGTGGTTTGCAATGATTGTGAGACTTTTTTGATCACTTGGCCGAATCCAGTAATATTCAGAAGCCAGCAACGATGTCGCGGTGAATAGAAGCGTGATAATGGTGAAGTGGACAGGGCGTTCTGCTACCATGTCAGACTACAGCAAATGCTAAGAGATGCCGCATTCTGGGCACTGACGAGGACATCAGTTCCATACCAAAAGAAGCACTGGTATAATAACGAGCAGAAAGCCAGTACGTTGACAATGACAGGCATCTTTGGATAAGGAGTCAGCAGATGCATGTAGCCAGACACCCGGGTCGCCGAAACGCAATGCCTGTGAGATAGGTAGGTATATGGAGTCTGGATATGCTTACATCAAAGCCAGTGGATGATAGGCGGCGCCTCGCATCTTGAGAGAGCAGCATTCACCTACACTCCTACATCGATATGTCTATATGAATGGGATGAGGAGATGAGAACGAGTCGAAAGCAATAATATGGCGATCAGGCTGTCGATCCTACCAACGGGAACCACATGATACCCCTGTCGAGGGCAACTCGTTTGAGTCTAGTCGAGGCAGCCGTCAGCCACAGAAATGGATCCCCAGCAACTCTTCAGCGGATCCAACATCGTCACGACCCAACAGTTTCCGGTGGCATCGGTGCCAAGGGCTCAAGATCGATACCTACCAAGTACTAACTCCTAGCAGAGCTACAGCACGGTCGTCTGGAAAGCCCCATGTTCGGCATCTTCCATCTCTGGCCGTGATTTCCGGCCTGATCTTGTTTGCAATGCACGTCTCTCTATAGTAGTCCTCGTACTACATACGGTACCTTGGCCCTGCATCGCCATAGTGCCTCACCTCGTCACGCTTATGAATGATACCGGTATTCCGAACTACTAACCCCATGCTTGTCGAGGACTTTTGTCCCGGGGATCAGATGCTACGCTATTGTCTTGTGCTTTTCCAGGCACAGCACATCTTTGACCCAGCCAAACAGCATACTATCACCATCGACTGCGAAAAGTACCATTCGCTCGCTCGCTCGCTCTATCAAAGCTGCCAAGTCGCATCCTGATTGGAGCACCGCTTCCATGCAGCCGGCCGTTGTCCCGATGGAGCAGGTGTGAATGGAATTAGACAGGTCGGATAAACACACAACGACGAGCATAAAAAAAAGGTAAAGCGATCGGTAGGTAGGCCATGGCTCGAACGGACAAACATGTTGAGGCGGGGTTGGATGATGTCGATGTTGGACAAGATGGTGATTGGGTAACATTGAGGGTATAGCAACTTGTATAAGAATGAGACGGGATCCTACATGGACATGTGAGGACTATAGAGGTTTTTGGCGCCGTTCACCTCAGAAGTACGTCAAGTTGGTGGGAGAATGGCTGTCTCTGGATGCAGACCCAGTCGCCTTGCGATGGGCGTGTCTGCATTTGCATCGGCCGTCTTGATCGGACTACTCCTCAGCTCCCCCGTCGAGGCAGCAATCAAAACGCCATGGGGCGAGCCCTTCAAGCCGATTGACCCTCAGGAATGGGTGAATCCGGACGACATGACCTGGGACGACTACAAAGCACCGCCGGGCACTCAATGGAACGACCCTTCCAAGAAGGGCGCCAGCCGCAACTTCAACATTGCCCTGATAGCCGTAGACTATTCAGACGAGACCTTTGTCGTCACGCGCGAGCCCAACTCGACCGTGTTTGGCAATCCCTTGCCACTCGTGTCTGGCATCGATAGAGACGACGTGCCGGCCTACTATCGCGACCTGCTCAACAAGCCTGGCGAACTCAACCGCGGCCACACGCTGCACGAGTACTGGATGGGCGATTCACATGGCCGATACGGCGTCGACTTGACAGCCTTTGGCCCCTATCGCATGCCTCGTCTGTCGTACGAATACGGCGTAGACAGTGGCTTCAACCCTGGAGCATGTCCCGACGATGCCTGCGATCAGGATATCCGAACAGACGCCTTCGCAGCATAGCGCGCTGAAGTGGGCAACAATACCAGCAACTCGTTCGAGCTGGTGTTTATCCTCTCCGCGGGACAGGACGAGTCGTCCACTTGGCAAGAGTTTGGCGAGATGAGGTTCTCGTCTCCTGAGGACGTTCCCGCAGAGTTTGGTCCTCCCCAGAATTCCAATGGCACGTCGCTGCCGAACTACGCAGCGACGAGATATGTCCCTTGGACGTCGTGGGCATCGGCATCCACCATCTGGCCAAACGCAGGCGGCGGATCGTCGACTCAGTGCGAGAGTTCCGGTATGGGGACGTATGCCCACGAGCTCAGCCACTTGCTCAACATTGGCGACAACTACAACAACCCGTACGGCATCCCGCTGCGACGATCCTATACCGGCCCGTTCTCGATGATGTCCCGCGGGTCGTTCAATGGGCCTGGCGGTCCGCACACGCGGTATCAGATACCGGCGCTTCAAGGAGGTTCTCTGGGCTCTCTGCACACGGTCCGAGACAAGCTCGTGCTGGGGCTCATCTCCAACGACAGCATAGTCCGTATATCAAGAGACGCTCTGGCAGAATCGGGCCCGGTCGTGGCTACAATCACGGCGCGATCCGTCGTGTCGGACCTCATCGGCCTGCGAGTTGACATGGACCAGGACCGATCACCGGCATGCAACATTTCCACCGACGTCTTCTGCGACGGAGGCCGTTACAACATGTACGACATCGAGGTGATTGACCGGATGGGCGCCGATTCGTTCCAGCCCGATTCCGGCGTCATGATCAGCAAGTCCAAGACCAGCAACAGCCAGCCCTTCCAGTGGACCATCGACGCCAATCCCCAAGACATTGGGCTCGTCGACTTTCTTCGGCCAAATGGATCTGCCGCCATGATCACCCTGGGCGACTACCGTCAACTTGCTGATGCGCTGTTCCACGCCGGCACCGGCTCTGGCAGCAAGTACGAGTATGTAGACGAGGCAAACGGCCTGCACTTTTACATCCTCGACGTCCACCGTGACGAAGTCGGGGTCCTCTCTTACACCGTCGGCGCGCGATCTCTGACCGACAAGAGCGCGAGTGAATACGGCGTCCAGCTGACGTCCGGAGTCCCCTTTACCTTTGGTGGAAAGGCCACACCAACCACCGGGGGCATCTTTTGCGAGTTTGAACTCACAAACAACGGCACGTACGTCGAGTCCAGCGAGGGCCGTGCACAAGTCCAGGCAGAGCACGTCGAGTGGGAGATTTTCCGCTTGGAGACCGAGGCCAAGGGCGCTGGGTGGAGGGCGGCGCTGCCAAACGCCGTGATTCCCGTGAGGTTTGGAGAGACGGCCAAGGCGTATGTGGCGGTTGGTGCGGAGGCTCATGCAAGGGGTAGAACGGGGGTTGTGACGCTGAGGGCGAGGTCAGAGTCTGATCCGAGTGTTGTTGCGACGGCGACTTGCAAGGTGAAGAAGAGTTCGTGTACCTAGTAGCTGAGTGTTGTGAAGGTAGGGTTGATGAGTTGCTGTGATGAGAAACATGAGTTGCCTTATGCCCACTGTGTCCCGAGACAACCGGGAGTAGCATCACTCAAGTAGTGATCTGGGCTCAAGGGTACCTATCCCCATGTCATGCTCGAAGCCCTTTAGGGACAAGCAGTTTGGGAGCTTGTGTTCATGTCATATTCCGGGGGAGAAGGGGTGGTGAATCATGAGAGAGACATTTCGAGACGTGACAGATTGCCACCAATATTGGGCTGTCTGGAAGATATGTAGGCGGTTTGAATTTTTGCATTTGGCCTTTGCCAATTGGCTCAGAGTCTTTAGATTTCAGCCAATGTTTGCAGTGCAGAGCACATGCCTAGACTTTGATTGCTTGCATGCCACTCTTTTGATTGCTCTTTGAAGATGATGCGCAGTGCTTGCCCCTGAGAGACTAGACTATGTGGTGGCAAATAGAAGGCCTCAGCTGGAAGACATTCTGTGCGACCTGCCAACTTTCCTGCGTGGCATAGATAGCTAAGGCAATACGAGGTCTCTTTTGATCGTGAAAAGGCCATGTTAAAAACGCATTTTGTGCGACAGTATCCTCATACTCGCCATGCCAGCATCATGGGTTCCATGTGCCGTCTCAGTCCAGTTCGGCTGTTGGTAGCACTCCATACGGAAGTGAAGTCCAAAGGTGGAAATGATTCACAATGGCAAGCCTCGGCAATCTCCAGCATGGATGAGAACAGGCCACATCGGTGCTTGACTCTTGATACCATTAGGTTGGATGTTTTTTTCATGGCGAGAGCATCTCCAGGGTAATGTCATCTTGATTAATGATTGAAAAGAAGCATCGCTCCTTGATTCGACTTGGGTGTCTGATTGACCGTTTGTACAACGATGTACTAGCACGCTGACACAAAGACCACGTGTACAGCCAGGTACCGGCACCCCCCCCCGGTGTCAATGCTGCGGCTGTCGCTCACAAGAATCCTGAATCAATCCCCCATTCTAACTCGTAGCGGCGACCTAATGGAGTCCTGGGCAAATCATTTGCCAGACCAACACGAAGGCATCGTGATGCTGTTAGACAGTCAAGTAGTACACGCCTAGTTGCATCAGAGTAGCATCACACATTCTCTAGTAGTACCTACCTCAGGTAAAACAAGCATCATCCGCAACACTCTCACTCTTTGTTTCCCTCAGCCTTTCAATGAATACTCAATCACTCACCTCAGCCCCCTTTCACCGCTGGCGGGTCGAGTACGAAATTTGTCTTTTTGCGACGCTAAAACCGTGGATAATCCCGGCATTGACCACCTACTATCAAATATTGACTAGCACTGCTGAGACCAGCAAATCGCCTCCCTACCGATTTCGATTGTTCCACTAGCGCCGTCGCGCGCATCTCGCCTCGCCCGCGACAACTTCCCACCTTCTTACAACCTCGTGATACAGCACAGGGAGACAAAGAGAAAGGAACCGGAAGCGCAACCTGTGCCACCGCCCATCGTCCGTCCCGCTCGGCCCAGGGCTTCTTCCTCCCCTCCTCTCTCCTCTCCCCTCTCCCTCTCCCTCTCCTTCGCCCTCGCCCTCTCTCTTCCCTTCCGCTGGGACCGCGACCCGATCCCGATTTCGACCAGAGAGAGAGAGAGGAACGCCGAAAAACCTGCACAATGCTGAGCCTCAGCAACAAGCACATCGTGCACGCGCTGCTCGGCGCCTCGCTCGTCTTTGTGTCGCTGCTGGTCTACGTCTGGAACTTCCACCTGCTGCCCGGCGACGGCTTCGGCCACCACAGGGGCGGCCCCCACGACTTCGACTACGATGACATGTGCCCCCGGGGCTCGCGCCGGCATGGAAACAGCACCTACTGCGTGCCCCGAGAGATTGGCGGCGTCCGGTGGAAGCGGCCCTCTGACGCGACCAAGATCATGGGCCTGATCTTCTACGGCCGCCGATCAACCGTGTCCATCCTCGACTGCTATCTCAAGGTACGACACTTGCTGCGGCGCAACAAAGACTTCAAGTGCCAATCTCGGCGCCTGTGCTAACTCAATGGCAACCCAACAGCGCAACCTGGCCAAGAACGGCGGCATCCTCGACGGCGTCATCTTCCTCCAGCGCACCGACGACGCAGACGATCTCAAGTTCCTCAAGAAACTGCTTGCCAGCGAGCCCGCCTACGAGAAGTGGGATATCGACATGTCCGAGGGCGGCTTTGCCTCGTCGTATGACCGCATCCAGGACGATGTCATGTACGTCAAGATGGACGACGATATTGTACGAGCCCCCCCCGAACAGACGAGATGCCGAATCTAGATGCTATAGGGTCCTTGAGCTAACATGTGCTGCCAGGTCTACATCGAAGACTCTGCCATCCCCTCCATGGTCACGACCCGAGCCGAGCACCCCGAATTCTACGTCGTCTCCTCAAACGTCATCAACCAGCCCCTGATCAGCTGGATACACTGGAACCTCGGCGCCGTCAAGGCTTACCTCCCCGAGCTGAACAAGGCGTATCCCGCGCCCAAGCCCGGCGAAAAGCTGGACTGGCGCCCTTCCATGCTGCCCTCGTGGCAAGGCAGCGACGATTTCGAAGTGAGCGAGTGGAACCCCCCGGACCACCAGAAGCACCGATGGCTGCCTGTCAAGGGCCACACGGACCACATTCTCGACCGCACGCCCATCGTGGAGACTGAGTACGACCCGTTCGGACCCGGCTGGAAGAAGTGGCAGGTTGCCGCCCAGGAGCACTACAGCCTGTTTGAGAACATTGAGAACGACAACCTGCGCCAGTATCGCTTCGGCACGTGGGATTTCCAGCTTAAGCGCATGGGCATCCAGTTTATCGCCATGATGGGCAAGGACATCAATCTTGCCAAGCCCATTGCCGCCGACGACGAGCACCACTTTGCCGTCACCATGCCCGAGCAGACTGGCAGACGTAAGGCTTCCCCTTGACATTATGTGACTCCTCCATCAGAATAAATTTACTGACTGATGCCCTACAGATGCTGTTGCTGACGGCGGCGGCGTCGTGTCACACTTCAGCTTCGGTGCGCAAGCCGGCGACGAAAGAATCGAACAGACCGACGTCCTCGACCGCTACCGAGCCTACGCCGAAGAAAACATTTGCAAGGGGCCCATGCTCTGGGATCCCGTTCTCGATAACCACGACGAGTCATAGTCCGCGGGGTTTCCTTCTTTGGTTTCGTCCTCTTTCTTTCTTTCTTACTTCGACGATACATGTATTAATGTACATCCGCCTTTCTCGAATTATCGGAGCGCTGCTTTTCATGGCGAATATGGAGTTGGGCATTTTTTTTGGCATTGGTTTCTCGCGTTAGACGGTTTTGGAACACCAAAAATATAAAGATGCTTCAATGGGAGGAGTCGCTGGGGTGAGCGGGTGGTACGATGGATGCTGGGTTGGCCTTTGCTTTCTCTTGCTTGTTATTCCTCTGTCTCTCTCTTGCTCTTTCTGGGCTGTGATACGCTTGCCGCCAGACAGCAGAAGCAAAGAACATACCCTATTAATACCTCGAATGTCGGCATGGGTGTATATAGACCCTAGATAGGCACATGTCGTCTGTAGACAAGAAGACCTATCTGGTATATGTGGCATGACTTTGGAAATTGTACCTAGTTGCATTATGGAGAAGAGGGAGGCCTGGCGTATGGGACGAGCTATATAGGGCATGAATGGGAGTGTGAACGAAGATCACCAATAATAGGTACCTTCTGAAATCCATACAAGCTGTTCTCTCAGCTACACACACCAGGCTCTACCACTATTATTATCTACCATGAATATTACTAAAAGCTCCTCTTGATATCAGACAATCTATACGTAACATTTATTCCACGTCTACGGACCTGGGAAGCCGGATGGCCAATTGGGGCACTTGATAAAGGAAGTCGCTTATCTTGGACAGCATATCATATAATACCCCCCGGGCAGATGCTCCTTCGGGGGCTGTTCGGCACACCTGCATACTCGTAAAGCAGATGAGGTTTGGCCTTTCAACTAACTACCTATTCTCAGCAAGTCAAGATGCCCTGCCCTTCTCTTCACTTTTCACTTTACCTACTACCTTAGGTACCTATCTAAGTACCTTGGGTCAAGGTACGTATCCCCCGGGCCTCCAGCCAGGTGCTGCCAGCTGTCATCGCCATCAGGCACTCGGGAACTTGCGCACAACTTTCTTGACAGCTTAGTAGATAGATATTACATTTTGTGTTCTGTTTTGTTTCGTTTTTGTCTTCACAATATTCATCTTCTCTTTTCCATCACGAGACTTCTTCCATCAACATCACTAAACGTGCTTTCGCGGCCTTGGTTGCATCTCGTCGTCGCTATGCTGCTGCTCGCTGCTTCATGGCGACGGCCAGCCTCGTCTCTTATGGCACCCGGTGGCCTTGCTCGAATGATATTGCGCCCGAATCTTTCCATGCTGGCTGTTTATTCAATCGGTTCGCCTGGATTCTCGAGGGGATATGCAAAGTCGAAGAAGAAGAAGAAGAAGGAGAAGAAGAAGGGGGAGGCCGCCGAGGCGGTAGCCAATGCAACTGCTGCTCAGACTGAGGAGATCAAAACACCTCTCTTCTCCAAGATACTATCCGCTGTGGCTTTGACTTTCAAGAAGCTAACTGATAAGGATGCTATTCGAACCGATCCAGTCAAGATCAAATCTGACTTGAAGACAACATCGAGCCCCTCCCTGTCAGCGGAGCAAAAAGACCTTGTCTCACTGGCAGCCAATGGCCACAACATCTTCTTCACCGGCTCAGCGGGATCTGGCAAATCGACAGCGCTGAGAGCTATACGCGACAAGCTTCACAGCATGGGCAAAATCGTCCAGGTTCTTGCACCAACTGGCAAAGTGGCAATCGCAAATGAGGGCCAGACGACGTATACCTTTGCTGGATGGACACCAAATTCTCACAAGATGAGTCTCAGCGAGCTCACCCAGCATGGACGCAATCCCCCGTTGTCTGACCGACTGCGCAAGGTCGACGCTCTCATCATCGACGAGATAAGCATGGTTGAGAACTTTACCTTTGAAAGGCTGAGCCACCTGTTGAAGGCTGCTCACTCCAAAGATGGCAAGCATTCCACTCTCCCATTCGGGGGCGTCCAGATCATCACGACTGGAGACTTTTGCCAACTCCCTCCCGTCAAACCCTTCCAACAATGCGTCAAATGCGGCAGCGACATGGAGCGGCACAAACGACAAAAGACCTACACGTGCTCAAGCGAGGACTGCAATGAGTTCTATCGCGAGAGTGACAAGTGGGCCTTTAGAAGCAACGCGTGGGAGGAATGCAATTTCCAATATGTCCATCTCAACACAATCTTCCGACAAAATGACCCAGAGTTCATCAACCTGCTAGAGAAGCTTCGACTCGGCCTGCAGTTGAATGATGCTGACATTGGCCTCCTGACTCGCCCCAAAGACGCAATAGGAAGAAACGCACCGAGGCTTTACGCAAGGCGAGAAGACGTGCGAAGGCTCAACGATTTCGAGTTTGGACGCCTCAACGCCATTGAGCAAGTATATAAATGTGTGGACATATTTATGTGGAACCAAGAAGGACATCCGGAACTGGAGAAGATGAACGAGAGAATGGCAGACGGATCACTCAAAGAGCTAAAGGATCACCGGCTCGAAGTTGAAGTTCGGCTCAAGAGAGGGATGCAGGTCTTCCTGCAACACAATCTTGATCTTGGCAACGGCCTATACAACGGCTCTCAGGGGAAAATTGTCGACTTTAGGCCTTTCAGTTCACAGCTGCCGCGGTTTTCAATCCATAACGAAGATCTCCCAGTCTATTTGCCGCATTACGGAATTGCCGAAGACGTGCTGGGGCAGTTTATGAAAAATTGCAGGGAGACTGAGGGATGGCCGGTTGTCCAATTCCATAATGGCGATACTAGGACCATCTATCCGGTCTGCCAACCGGTGCTCCGAGGAACCACCCGCCCATACTCGTTGCTTGGACGAGTCCAGATCCCACTAACGGCGGCCTGGGCGTTGACCATTCACAAGTCTCAGGGGATGACGCTGGACAAGCTTGTCGTTGACATCAATGACGTTTTCGAAGAAGGTCATGTCTATGTAGCCCTATCTCGAGCGAGGAGTCTGGATGGACTGAAAGTGGAGGGAGACATGTCTGTGTTGCGAAAGTTCAGGGGAAACCCAGAGGTGCTGGAGTGGCTTCAGGAGAAGTTTGGCCAGGATAAAAAAGTGCATAAGTGAGGGTTTGGACTTTGTGGGGACATGTTTTAGTATTTGACTGAAGTCTTTGGTCAAAGGGCTTTGAGGATATGGGGAAAGTGACAGAGAGCATATCATCTTCGATGTTTCAGCCGCTTGAATTTTCACTCGAACGAGTTTGTGTTATATGGAGGACTTAAAGACGTACCTAGGTAGTGTAGACAGAAAGACGAGTTCATCAAATCACAACGGACGCCTTTAATGGGCTAATCCTGCATACTGAGTGTTTGTTCATCTGGAAAATGAGACGGCTGTAAGGTTAATGTTCTCTCGGATACTTTTTTAACCGTACATATCGCCTTCTTTCTAAGTCAAAACAGTGTGATGCTTTACCCTTTCCAGTGATATTCAGCGCCGAAGCTGTAGACAGAGCAACGATCTAATGCAACAAGATCGTGCCACATTCATTGGCAGGTAGAAACTCTTTTAGCTGAAAGAAGCCTCGGGACTTGCAGACAAACTTTAGATTGGCAAGTTATGCACCAGCGTAGCATTCCGGCGATTGATCGCGAGATGCCGGCCACAAGATGAAATGGCGTGACACTGCCATTGATGCCTTGCTTGTCCGCGCAGGGCAAACACCTGAGCCGTGGTCGACGACATTAGCTTCTTCACCTCTTCCCATGTCCGCAGAGGCACGTTTTGTGTGTGTGTGTGTTACTCCAACAGCCCGACCTGGGATGCTCAAACCCCTCATCGAAAAAAAGACAAAGGAGCCTCGGTATCCAGCCAGGTCCGCGGGGTCATCGCAGGCGTCCCCCGCCACATCGCCTCGAAAGTGTGAGAAGGTTGATGAAGCCAATCGTAAGTCTTCGAGAGCCAAGACGTCCTTGTCCGTTTAGAATCCGATCAACTAGTCGTATTCTAGGTAGTATTGCACGATACGATCCTGCTAGCCCAGGTCGTTCTAGGAAAACGTCGGAGCATACATAGGTAATGTGTGTTACGCAAGTTGAAGCGTCCTTTTTCCGAAGGGCGGCCCAGCGTCAGTTGGGAGCTGGATAGGTCACACGAGACCTAGTCGTCGACGTCCGAATGGTTCGAGTGCATGTAAATAAACGGTGGCTGATGCTATGGTCGGAGAGGGTTCTGTCTTGGGTAACTCGCTACTTGACAATCCGTTATTACTCGGCCGAAAGACGTCAATGGCATCTCCACGAATATGTTCGACCAGCTAGACCATAAACAAGGGCGAATGGTCAATGGTCTCGAGGGGAGAAAACGCCACGCTCGGCTCCCAGATCGAACGGAGGGCGTATCAAGCCTGCATCAACCAACAAATGAGAATCGGCAAAAACAATGAAAGAGGGAAGGGAAACAGCGCCAGTGGCTTTAGTACCAAGAATCCCGGAAGACAAAACCCCGGCTAAGAAATGCTTGGCTATTGCTTCTCCTCACTCGAGAGGGGGAGTGGGAGTCGTGCCTCGGCTCACCATCTTTTAGTGCTGTCGAACAACTTGCCCATGAGTCATGGATTGGGTTGATGCTGGTTGAGTGCAGATTGAGCGCTTACGCCAATCAGCAAGGAGCGTGTTGAGGAAACCCTTGCCTTGCCTACCTTAGGTATGCAGGGAGGCGTCCGCATGGTTTGTTTCCTCTAACGCGGGGGTGGACCGATGGCGGTGCTTGTAAACTGGAGCGGTCAAGCTTTCATTTGGACAGCAGTCGGGCGTATTATTACTTAATCTCATGAGATGAATCGCTTGGGTTGTGAGGCATCGCATCGAGCTTGGGAGAGTCAGGTCGGGGCTTGGTTGGGATCGTGTGGGGGTGGAACTGAGATGAAGCTGGGATCAAGTTCAGCGGAGGCGTTTCCCCACACAACCCCAGGTTTTGGTCGCAATACTCGTACGGGGTAAATTCCAAGGACGATCAGTGGCCAGGAAAGCTTGTTCAAGACTTAATGAGGGTGTAATTGTATTATCGGGACCGGTCGATGTTGGGGAGCGTTTGCTATTCACGCCTTTGGTTCTCTTGTTGAAACAACAAATCATCAACTCTCTACATGCGAATCGAATAGATGGTTGTGTCACGGCCTTTATGTTGATTACACCGCTGAACCGCTTCTGGCAGTTGACTGATGGTTACTGCGGAGTCTCTACCTACTTACTACCTACTAGGTAGTATCAAGGCAAACAGACTCGACCACAACTGGGCTTCCAGTTCACACCCTTT
>LFMI01000868.1:70110-85303 GCA_001050175.1 Trichoderma parareesei | reverse complement strand
AAAAAAAAAAAAAAAAAAAAAAAACCCTTCCGTGTGCAAGTGCCGTCGTAATGGCTCGATAAACCCCCATGTTCTCTGCATGAATTCTGGGCAAACTCAACTATCCGTGTAAATAACAATGATGCGGACTTTAGGTGTGCTTCTCCCCAACCGTCATGTCTATTTCCGTACCCAAGGAAGATTCCGCCTTCGCGCTTCTTCCCTTCCACCGCATGACTTCCTCGTAACCTGGGTCGTAACACTCCGTACATTTCCGCCTGCCATGTATGTATGTAGGAGCTAACCCACCTGATAATCCGTCCACGCATCCCGGAGCGATGGCCAAAATATCCTTAGACTGCGGGGGAGAAGGTTGGGAGGCGGGGGCGGAAGCAGACCATCAGAGGTGGGCACTCCGGGGTCTGGGGTAAACAAGACCAGATCGGACTGGACAGCAGAGTGGGCTTGCTTGCGAAAGAATGCCTTCTGAGTGGTTCAAGACAAGATAGTTTCATGTATGTACAGGTCAGCCACCCGCGGATACAGGGGGGAGGGGACGGAGGAGAAGATGCGGTAGACTCAGCTAGTATTCCAGTACTCGCTCCCACTATCGAAAACCATGATGGACTCAGATCATGTATTATGTCCATGGCCATGTATGTATGTACCTCAATGCGTCTTCTTCTGGACGAGGAGGGGGGTGAGCAAGCAGGGTTTGTCTCATGTGCGGCGTTCTCGAAGAGTCCGACAGGGTCTGGTTTGGTCTGACTGTCCATACCTTACCATCCGATATGACTGCTTGCAGACTCGACTGTCTCTCTGCATGGTTCTGATGCCTGCACTCGGCACTTGGCACTGCAACTGCAACTGCAACTGCGACTGCAACTATATAGTCTCCCGCTTCTGCCTACCACGACGATCCTTTTCTCTTTTCCTCGTCTTCCTTGTCCACTCGTCCTCGATACGCCCACTCCTCTGACTCGATCCTGAATACCTCCCTAGGACAGACAGGTGGCCAGCAGGTCACTGTTGCACAAGACCAACCATGTCGTCTCCAGATCTGAACCGTCTCCATACCCACGACTGTAAGCACTCCTCGTCTCCTCTTCTCTCTTCTCTCTTCTCTCCTCCCGTCAATCCCCTGAAAGAAAGAAAGAAAGAAAGCAGCCCAAAACTGACTCGCATGCAGTGGAGCTGGGAACAACCGAAGTCGTCCAGAAACATGCCACCCGCAACGTCGTCCCACCACGACGCGTGTCTCAGCGCCGCCTCGACTTTGAGCACGCCCGGCCTCGCTGGCTGCGCGAGTGCATCGCAGAGGCCACCGGCGTCTTCATGTACGTGCTGCCCGGCATCGGCGCCATCGCCTCCTTCACCTTCAATGCCACCAACCCGATCGGCTCCACGGCCTTTGGCAGCCTCTTCTCCATTGGCTTCGCGTTTGCCCTCGGCATCGCCTTTGCCATTATTACCTGTGCGCCAACGTCGGGTGGTCACTTCAGTCCGGCTGTGACAATTGCGCTGTGCGTGTGGCAGGGCTTCCCTCTCAAGAAGGTGCCGCATTACATCTTCAGCCAGCTGCTCGGAGGCTTCATCGCCGCCTTGGTGCTCATGGGCATCTACCACCAGCAGATCGTCGAGATGAAGGAAGCCCTGCTCGCCGCCGGTGAGCCTCTTGTCGCCAACGGCGCCCCCGCAAGCATCCTGTGCTCGTTCCCCAATCCAAACCAGACAATGGGATACGTCTTTCTCACCGAGTTCTTCTGCGACTGCTTCGTCAGCCTCATCATCTGGGCGTGCCTCGACCCGGCCAACCCCTTTGTCTCGCCTGCCATCGCCCCCCTTGTCATCGGCCTGGCCTACGGCGCCATGGCATGGGGCTTTGGAGCCAACACGCTGAGCATGAACACGGCGCGAGACCTGGGTCCCAGAGTCGTGGCCGCCATCTTCTTCGGGAGCGAGGCCTTTACTTATAAGAACTACGCGCCCATTGGAATACTGGCGAGCATTCCGGCCATGCTGGTGGCGACTGCTTTTTACGAGCTTGTGATGAAGGACAGCCTCAACATTATCGAGACGGGCCATGCTGTTCACGAAGATGGGGATGAGGCTCTGGTGAGGCACATTACCCGGACCACTACTGTTGATGAGAAGCACTAGAGCAGGGACGGGCAAGTTTACACAGATCAATGATGGCTCAATGGTTCAACGAAGTATATGACAATAAAGTGCTTGCCACTGTAGAGATTTTGATTACTAGGCTATGGATTCATGTGCATGTCGTCCATTCTACCTCATGCTTATTCATCTCAGCCCAAGGTAGCTACCGAGGCACGAGCTGGGCCCTTACATCTAACCCCCACACGCCGATGAGATCTCATTTGGTGATCTCTCGGTACCTGCATCAATGATTAATAAACATTGACTGCAGCTTCGGTAGGGTGTGTATCGAACATGGACTACCTAGGTTAGAACTTGGTTGCGTGATACCACCGTACTTGCAGGTATGTACATGTATCCTACAAGACTTGCTGCCTGGCTGGCAGACGTGTAGTTCTCCAGTTGCTGTGAGCTGGATGTCATGAGCAATACAAGACCATTGTTCCTCGTAACAGGTATATCCTCGGCTCTTGTTCCGGGCGATTGAGGCCACGGAACTAAGCCACTGTTCTTTGCATCGCCTCTCGGATGAAACGTACGATCGGAGCGTAGACAACAAGTGGCCTTTCTTGGAGGGGATAGAAACGGCATCTTCACTGAGACGTTCATGATCCTTGATTCCGACAAAGAGCACACCTTTGGCAAGAGCCCAAGGCCATCGCGAACGCTCTCCAGATCCTTCGAGGCTACCAGAGATTGGCCACCACACAAGCCGACAATGGAGTCAACCAAGTCCAAAGACATTCCACTCCCACCCGAGTGGAATTGACTCTACTTGACGTTGACCAGCCCAAATACCTAGACCCTTGTATGCAGCTTTGCTTATGGCTGGTTTCGTCACCCTTAACAGTCAAATTCTCAGAGAAGCCGGTGCCAAGGTTGATGCCATTTCCAAGTTTCCATATATCTGATCATCTGCTGAGGTTTTGATATGCTGGCGACGTTTCACTTCATAAAAGATGGAGGGACGAATAAAACCTAGCGAGGCACAGCTACAAGAGAGATTTGAGAAGGAGATCGAGTCCTTTATTGACTCCGCTAAGAAAGCCGAGTCCAAGCAGGGCCAGGTAAAACTGCTTAAGTGACAGCTAGAGGAGCGAGCACAAGAGTGCTGAGGTCATTGCTATTCGATATCCGGGACCTTGAGGCGAATGACTGACAGATCCATAACCTAGCTCTCTGGGGTTTCCAGGGCCATGTCTCCCATGTTGCCTGATGCCTGGTTCTGACTGTCTGGTGACTCGTTCGATAGCATGGGAGCTGCTGTAACGATGTCAGGATCCCCCTGAAATGCAGGAGACGAGGTAGAATCTCTCAGATGCAGGCTTGCGTTACGGTCCTTGATGCTGTGTTAGCGGAGATACCACACATATGCAAAGCAGTAAAATATTGGCTTACCAGGTGGTAATAGTTCCCCAGATAGACTATCAGGAGCCCTCGAAGAGCGAATATGATGCCATAGCATCGGGCTCCGATAACTCGGCAAACATTTTCCCCCACCAAGTCCCAGTCGATTTGTTCGTTGGGCAGGTGGGCATAAAGATCGCCATACAAAGTCTGTCGCAGTACCGCGGTGTGTAAAGCAAGTGCCTCATCTTCAAAGGCCTGCAGATCCTCCCCTGCTCATCCGTCAGTGTCTGCTAATGCGACTCTGTCTCCACGGCGATACACACAAGGAATTGAGTCCGTACTAGTCGCAGAGGACGGAGGAGCTGACGACGGCGACGGTGACGGTGACGGCGATGGCGGTTGTATGTCGTCCGGCCAAACGTTCTCGATATCATTGAAAGCTTCCATGGTGATATTGGTATCGTCGCGCAACTATTGGGAGCGAGGGACAGAACTGCAGAGAAAGAAAGACAAGAAGAAGAAGAAAAAATTTTGTGCGCTTGGTGTGCGCTCGCTTGGCCTGATGCATTGTGAGGGTTGGAAGGGGCAGCCTTGGTCGCAACTTCCTTCTCATAAATGTTATCGCAACGAGAAGTCACGGCCAAGTCCATCTTATGTAACAACGTGTTCATCGATAAGGAGATTTTCAGGTGAGGCTGAATTTGCATCTTCCTTGGCCACAGCTCTGGAAACAAAGCTACGTTCTCTTCATATAGCTTGCTATTAGGCACTACAGAGAAGAAGAGAATTCGTACGTGTAGCCTGCATGGGACACCAACTTGACGACCCGCTGCCAATATGGCATCACAATGCTACGTGCGACTTTACTTTGGTACGTACGTCTTGACATCAGTGTATCGTTGCCTTCCTCAATGCCCTGTTGACGTCTCTTCACCAGTGTGTCCAGTACCCGTTGAAGGGAATGCGCATGCGAAACTTGAACGAAGCAGATATGCAAACATACTACCTTGGCATAAGAATATCCCTAAGCTTTCAATCTATCTACCATGAAGTTGATCAGATGTCGCATGAAATCACACAATATCAATCTCTAAGATTGTCCAAAATATCGTTCGCTTGCTCATAGGCCGCTTCAACCTTCTCCTTATCCTCGTCGCCGGGCAGCTTGACAACACCACTCCTCGTAAGCCCACGATACTTTTCCTCGTCAATCTCTCCCAAAGTGCTCTTCGCCAACTTCCCGCCGCTCAAACCGTAAAACTCCTGAAACGACATGATCATGGGTCTCCATCTATCAGGGTCAATACGGTTGACATGTCCCGGCATGCGAATCGAATCCACAACGTGCGTCCGAAGGACCTTGAGCTCAATCGCCAAGACAACCCCCTTGAGATCAGGAAAGTCCTTCATAGTCTGGTGAGCCTCGGCCAACTCGCACTCCATCTGCACCGGACACTCCCAAATCCGTCTCGGACGAACAAGGTCCGACTTCTGCGGCGTCAGTTCCGCGCAGGTCCACTTGTCCTTGACATAGCGGTAGCCACGGTCCTTCTTCGAGGCTGAGACGATTTCGGTGCCCGTTGTGCCGGCGAGGAGATCGACGTGGCGAGCCATGGTGTCGTCGGGGAGATTGACGACGCATTGGCCGGTGCGGAGGATGTTCTGCGGCGTCTTGCTCTCGGCGGCGAAGCCGAGGATGCAGCGGTGGCCGAGCCAGAAGGCGGAGGAGATGGGGCAGATGTTGTCGGAGCCGTCTTCGTTCTCGGAGGAAACGAGGACGACGGGGGTGCCCCAGTAGAGGATGGCGGGGGAGATGATGGAATGCGACATGCTTGAGATGGCTGAATGATATTTGGAACCTGATGCTAGAGAGACTGTACGGTGGTGATCGTAGTGCTTAGGGGGAGATGCAAGTGCGAGGTGAAGTCTGTTGTCTTACTGTTGCTCTACTGTTTTGGTGGTTTGGTGGATGGAATCATTGTCGAGGAGGCGATGAGCGGCAGCCTCTTATAGTCACCCATATACACGAGCCGGTCTGAGCTCTAACAACATATGTGAGTATTGCTCTGAAAGCTGGCAACGGCTGTCTCATCTCCGTGCCTGGCACTCAGATTTGAAATGGCCATATATCTAGAGCAACAATACATGTACGCCCAAATAATGGGGCAACGGCTGATGCAACTCCGGAATTGCGGCCTATTGAGTCTAATAGGAAAGTCATACATTCAACGGCCGGCTAGACCGCCAGAAGCCTGACAAGGTAGGGAACCGAGTCTCGTTGTGACTCCGCGGTGGTCAGAAGGTTGTTTATTCGCTGTTATGTGTTGCTCTTGCATTACCCTACAGGTACCGAGGCAAGCGAGGGACAATGCCAGGGGGCTCTCCTTGCTCGGGAGCGAATAATGGGCAAAACTGACGTTCATTGACCTATAACTGTATTATCCACGCCACAATCAACAGCCACAATAAATTACAGAGCAACAGTGGCAATGCCGCGGAAATAGTGTAACCTGAACTTGTTGCTCCTGCCAGAATGTTCTTGATCGAGAAGTCCTGAGTGTTGGGGACTGGACTCATTGAAGAATGTGGCTCAACTGTGGCTAGTGCAAACACCAGCCACACCACCAACTCGCGAGGCTGCAAGTCCAAGGCAAACTTCCCAAAGTTGAGCTTCTACCAGTCAAGCAATCAATCACCAGCTTCACCTTGCCCTGATTCTCGAGTCCCAACCGTCAGAATGGTGAGGCGACATAGAAGACTTTGCATTTGACTTACTCCATTGCTAACATGTCCACAGGCTCGAAACTCGGAAAAAGCCCAGTCTATGCTCTTTCGCTTCCGCGAAGCCCAAGCAGCAGACCTAGGCATCATCGACGCCGGACGTACCCGCCGCCCCAAGATCATCACCGAAGTCGACTCGATCCCCGCGTGCGAAAGATGGCGCGGCCAAGTCCTCAAGGAGATCTCGCGCAAGGTCTCGAGGATTCAGGACCCCGTGCTGAGCGACTACCAGATCCGCGACCTCAACGATGAAATCAACAAGCTGATGCGCGAGAAACACATGTGGGAGGTGCAGATACGGAATCTAGGCGGGCCAAACTACATGAGAGGAGGTGGGAAGATGTACGACGAACAGGGGAGAGAAATACCGGGAGGCGGAAAGGGCTACAAGTATTTTGGACGGGCGAGGGAGTTGCCTGGCGTCAAGGAGCTGTTTGAAGCGGCGGCGGCGAAGAAGCACGAGGACAAACCGCTCGAGACCAGCAAGGACCTGCGGAAAATCGTGGATGCGGCGTACTATGGCTACGCTCCGGGCGAGGAGGACGACGCGCTGCTGGAATACGAAGCGCAAAAGGAGAGGGAGGCAGCAGCGAACCTTTTGAAGACAGGGCCTCAGAGCGTACCCGATGGCTGGGAGCCGTTACCTGGGGACAGCGGGGATGGCAACGGATGGGCTTTGCCGACGATGGAGGAGGTCCAGATGGAGCTCTTGGAGAGGAGGCGGCGGAAGCTGCTCGATCAGCTATAGGACGACGTACACATACCTGCAACCTGCACGACTTGAATTGCGAAGGACTGCACACCGGCCGGGCAGACTATCCGACCTGAATCTTGAAGAAGGAGCCGCGTTGGTAGTCAAGGTCTGGGAGGGCCTTTACGACACTATACCGACATGGACGGCGAGCGGCTCTTACCGATTCGTCCCATGTGGCTGCTGGTCTGTCGGACAAGCACCGCATCGGCCTGACGATACAGTGCCCGTTTCCTCGGTTGGTCGGTGATTTCGATGACATCTCAACGAGGAAGAACAGCGGTGTAGAGGATCTTGGCTGGATGCTCAGAGAGGGATGCTGATTCGGTACCTGGTACTGTGAAGATGAGGAGGAAGGCGAATGTTGAGCATGTGCTTTTTGGGGCATGTTTACTGCGATATAACGGCGTTTTCGATGGCGTTTAGGAAAAGGATGTCGCTACATTTTGGGTTCCAGTTTCGGTTGACAGTTTGTCCAGCGTGATAATCCGTCTGTAACATCGTTGGAAGACTCACTTTTCCATATTTCATGCTCCCTACCTAGGTATGGTCTCGTCCGTTGAATGATGACCTGCTCGCGCAGAGATTTGGGCTCATCTGCCTGGGTCGCTGCCAAGTCCACATACATGCAAAGTACCGTCAGGAGGAGCAAACAACCCGAGGTGACGCGTACAGGTACATGCGGGCGAGATGTCCATATCATACCTTATTGTACCTACTAGGTACCTGTTCGTACAGCGCTGGCCTGGCCCTGATATTAATACCAGCCCGTTGGAGGTCTACCGCCTCGGCAGAGGTCTCAGATGACCCAACAAGTGTCGCAGTTGCGTTGAAGCGAGACTTTGATCGCTGGCAACAAGCGAGACATCCAATGTGAGGACCTCGTAATACTCCGTAAGGTACTACTACTAGTAGAGAGCAGAGCGGAGCAGAGCAGAGCAGAGCAGAGGGGAGGGGAGGAGAGTTTGGGGGTGCATTGCCATGTGATTGCAGTGTAACCCAAGGACTGACTTGCTGATGGAGGTGCACCACGACGATGGGGTGCAATTTGGGCCGACGGAGCATAAAGACCGGGGCCACAAGAACAAAAAGCTTGGCCTGTCTCTGTGTCGGATTTGGCCGCACAGTCATTGATGTCACTGGTAGTAGTAGTAAAGCGATGAGTGATGAGTGGGATCGCTTCTAGTATTTCTTCCAATTCCACTCTGACGGCTGTCATGATATTGCTAGCTTCAATGCCGTCCACTTCAAATCTCTTAGGTTCCATGCCCTGCTCAATGTCTCCTCTGGCACTCCTGTCGTTCTTTGTATTACCTGCAGGCCATGTGCAGCAACGGTCGAAGCCGCCAGAAAGACGTGCATTAGCTTCAGGGGCAGGTCGGGCGCCGGCCAACCACGGGATGGGGGCCCCGGGGGGCCTGCAAGGGGGGGCCCTGGGCGCTACCGGGCGGCGGCCAGCAGTTGATTTTAGTGGCCAGCGGTGAGAGGAG
The DNA here is from genome assembly GCA_001050175.1 of Trichoderma parareesei. Lineage (NCBI taxonomy): Eukaryota > Fungi > Ascomycota > Sordariomycetes > Hypocreales > Hypocreaceae > Trichoderma > Trichoderma parareesei. Next base: position 76,792 of record LFMI01000868.1, on the reverse strand, counting down.
CCCTGGAGGAGCCCTGGAGGGGGCCCCTGTAGGTTTTCGCAGTACCTGTACCTCGTACATGTACTCGTACAGTAAGCATCAGTGGGATGGATCAGTTGGACACCTCGATGAAATTTGACTTTCTTGTTCCATATTACCTACCTTACCTACTACCTAGTAGCTTACCTTATGCAGACCGGGAGTGGTCTCTGTCTTGCATGCTCTCTCCAGATCCAGTTGCCTGTTGTGTTACTATATGCGCAGGCCATCTCTCCCTGTCTTACCATCTACCTTACAGTATCTGTTGGTTCCTGCGTCTTTGTTTGTTTGTTTGTTTGTCTGTCTGTCTGTCTGTCTGGCTGTTTCCCTGGCCTCAACTTGTTTCAACCGTCACGGCAACAGGCACAGACAACGGCACCACGCCCGAGGGATGTAGACGACCCTTCAACTTCCTCCAACGCTCCCCTGCCTTGTCGCCATTGTTGCAAACGGAATAGCGCTCGCTGTAGCGCGCGGAGCAGCCCCTGGCCTGCCAATAGCGCCCAGCATGTCGCCGCTTCAAATTTTCGTGGCGAACACCAACAAATTGCGAGGCGCGATGCCCACGATCCACCACACAATGGAGCGCGTAATAGTACTCAGTACCAGGGCTTCGTGCGAAAAGGACCGCCAGGCACCGGATGACAGCCCGTGAATTGTCGACGGTAGCAAGTACAAGTACAGGTACTACTTACCTAGGTACCTACCTAGGTAGTACCAACCCTGGCCGGGGCGGGCGGCACGTCAATTCGTATCCTCGCTTCCCCGTGCCGGACTCGAGTCGTGGAGAGCCTGAGCGAACCACGCATCAATCAGGATCTCTCCTCGAGTTCAGGCCTCTCTCGACCAGTCGCTCCCAGGCACCAGGCACAGGTACAGGTACCCCCGCTGGTACGTGCGCCTGCTAAGCACCTGTTTCCTGGCTGGACGGATGACACTGCCCCGAGCAGGCCCCAGACCTTAACAGACGCGCCCAGTTCGACCGTACCTGGCTGTGCTTGTACTTGGACGACGGCACACCTTTTTCGCTCTCTTCTCCCCTCTTTTTCTGTTTGACTTCAATCTCTCTGTCGACCGGCGGACGGCTGTGAGACCGTTGCTCTTCTTTTCGCCTCCATCTTCGTTGCTCCTGCGGCTGGTCGCGCGCTTGCTCTCGCTCTCGCTCTCACTCTCACTCTTGCTCTTCCTCTACCCTCGTTTTTTTGTTGCCTTATTCTTCCCTCACTGTTCAGTGTCAGGCCTCTCGACACGTCCGTTCCTTTCCATTCGCCAGTCAACCCTTCCGCCGGAACCGACGACGACGATATTCTACCCCAAACCATATCCTATCTATCTACCCACCTTGCCTAGGTACTCTCATATACAAGACGAACACATACAACTCGAATCGCCTATAACTTCTACCGACCTACTGGCACACAGCACACCAAGCGCAAAACGAAGCCTGGTCTTACACCAGATCCCGTCCTATCCAATCTTCTCCTAACTTGTCGATCCTGTACTATTCCTGGCCTCCACCAGAAGCTGCAATCACCAGCTCGAGCTCAAGCTGCCGTAGAGGGGAGCCTTTCATCTGTTCATGGCATCTTGCTGTAGCCACCGCGGAGACGCAGATAACAGAGACTGCAACACGAGCAGGTGATCTTGCTGTTTCGGAAGCCGCTCGAGGAGTTGGTCGGGTCCGGAACCCCGTCGCTGCAAGATGGTGTCCTTCTTTGGCCTCAGATTCGGCAGCGACAAGAAAAAGTCTCCGTAAGACGACGCCTGCTTCCTCTCCTGCCCTCTTCTTCAGCCGGCAGGCTCCTCTTGCAACCGACTAATGGTTCCAAAAACAGAAGCAAGCAGTCCGAAAAGAAACAGCTTTCGCCCCAGCCACAGCCAACAACTCGACGATGGAATACCGATGGCCAGGTCAACCCGAATGACAGCTTCAAGTTTCCGCGGCCGCAACAGCCGCCACGACCAGGCACTTCTACCTCGGGCAAGCGAAACTCGACCTGGCGCGCAACATTCAAGGGAATCCCTGCCGCATCGTCCATGGTTGACCTATCCGTGCCTCGAAAACCCAGCGAGACCAGTTTGCGCCATGGAATAGACGGCAATAGCTTCAAGCCCTGGATGAAGATGAACGCGAGCATGACCAATCTTGCCGTGCCCGATCCCTTTGGCGTGGACGGCAGCCGTCGGCCCGGAATGCCGTCACCCCCTCCTGGCTCGAAGGGGTCCGAGTGGGTGAACCCTCTGGATGTTCATTTCAACAAAAAGCCTGGGAGCACCTCGGGGTCAATAGCTCGTTCCGGGAGCGGCAGTACGCAAACAGCGGGCAATAAGAGCCCATTGAGCCAGCCTGACTTGAAACCTCTGCCCGAACCGCAGCCGGAACCAGCGCCAAACGATTCGAGCAGTTTAGATGAGTTTGCCGATTTTGGAGAGCCTGGACCCGACGTTGGCATTCGCGGATCGGGATACGCAGGATATCCGTCCCCTCCTCAGTCAATTGAAACCGAAGAGCAATGGCCTCCTCTGACCTCCCCGGGTGGAGAGACTGGTGCCGAGTCGGACGAAGAGACCGACTTGGAAGCAGCGGCAGAGATGGACGATGAGGACCTGGAAGACGAAGCAGACACAAATCGACCGCCAAGCCAGTTCATCCCCCCTGGATTTGCAAACGGACATGGCCCTACGATGCTGCCCAGCCCGTCTTCGTCCATGTCGCGCAAAAGCGAAGACAAGCGAGCCTCCCCAGTCATTAGGAATGTGCAGGCGAAGCGAGACACGCTGACGTTCTTGTCGCCTCGGAGGAGGAGCTTCACCATGGCCATTGAGGCGGCGGACCTTGAAAAGCATCGACAGCAGCAACATCCGGTAGAAGGGCTTGCCGGCAACTTTTCCGATTTCGACTTTGGCGATGAGGTGACCAAGCCGCGCACCGTGGCTGTGGGAACGCTCGGCTTGGAATTGACTGAGAGCCCGATCCAGATGAAGGGACCGCATCCGTTCAGGGAGGTTCAAAACGCCGAAGACGAAGACGAAGAAGTCGTCAACGCTCAGGACCTGTCTATGGCTGGACAAGATGCCGATGATGGTGCCAGTGATGGTTTGACCGAGCCAAGTGAGACTGCTTCGTATGCTTCGCCCATGGCATCCCCCGTTGCATCTCCTATGGCCTCGCCAGTGGCGTCACCGACCACGGGCTCACAGCCGTACGAGGTCCGGCATCATGCGCCCTATCAGTATCAGGCGCGACAGCCAGGCGGACAGGGTGGCAGCCCTCAACGCCTCAAGGTGGCCATTCCGGACGAGGACTGGGAGACTCCGTCGATGAATCAACCGCTTCCTTCGCCCTCCGCCGTTTCGGCTGGCATCGAAAGTCCTCGACAAATCATTCGAAGACCGTCTCAGGCGAATATCGAGTCTCCCGTCGCTCTCGGCCCAGTCCTGAACTCGTTTGCACCCTCCACGCCTCAGGGCTTTAACTCGCGCATGACGTCTGATTCACGCGCTCGTGGCCCTCCGCAGCCTCTGCAACCCATGTCCCCGGCTCCATTCTCTAGCCTCATGTCGCGGATGGAGACGCCCACGCAGAGCCCACGCAGCCCCTTTGGACCTGCTGTCGACGATGACAACTACATGCGCTCTCACGAGGCACCTCGACCACCGGTAGACCGCGTGCCCCTGAGCCCCTTTGCTTCCCGGACGCCCATGGAAGGAGAGTTTCCCATCATGAAAGGCCTTCCTCGGGGACGGCAACCTCTTCGCCCTCCGCTTGCGGCCGGCGACTCTCCGGAGGTACGAGCAAACAGTCGGAGTCCTCGATCCTTCTCCAAGTGGGGAGCCTTTGGCCTTGACCGATTAGAGACACGGGGCTCCCCGGTGCTCCCGCGAAGCCCCCGGGGGCAGCGGTCGACCTCGCCGGACTGGTCTCTATCCACGCCCACGTCGGCCGTGGCGCCGCGGATTCCCAGCCCGACGTTTCCCTCGCTGGAGAAGGCCATTTCGGCCTCGAGCGAGGATTTTGCCAAGTCGTTTGAGTTGTCCTTTGATGCGCCTCAGCCGTCCCCCCTGGCCAACGAGTTCACCATTGATGACTCACCCAGCCCGGCCATGAAACCGAGTCCCGTCATACGCGTTGAGGCAAAGAAGGCTCCCCCACGGCCGACGCCCTCGCCGATCAACCTTCCGCCCTCGCTCGTGAGGGACAAGGGCCCCTTGACGCCAAACAGCGTGTATTCCCCTTCAGGATCGACGTTTATCTAGAAAGCTTGCTATTCACTCGCTATTTCTTTTCTTATTCTCTCTTTGTTTTGTTGCTCTTTTGGGTGTATCTAACGACCGTGTCAACATGGGATGACGGAGCAGGTTCTTGGTTGTTTTGATGCGTTTTGCAAGCGTTGAACAAATCGTTTTGTTACATTCTCGTCATTCGTTTTCTTCTGCGCATGCAGAAGGGTTTCTATGTTACAATAACCGCCAGCTGGACTAGTATTTTGAGTTGAGTCATTGCAGCCAACTATGCAAGGCTATCTGTCTTGTGGGAAAGGAGTGATTTGCTTTTTTTTTTTCTTCCTTTGGTATTGTTGGGTGGACTTGTATTAGTATAGTCAGTGTGCCGAGAGATGTTGCACAAAAAGTTGTGTACATGCGCGCGGGGGCTGTCTGAAAGAAGGAAGCCAGAAGAAGAGTATGTTTTCTACTTTAAATTCTTTTCCTCCTGCATTCTCGAGATTGTGAGCTAAAGAAGATGAAGATTTGCCGGACATGCTGAGGGGCTTTTCCAAAGGAGAAGTGACCAAAACAGACTTCTAAACACAGAAAGCAAGAGTATATACAATGGTCTACATCAACGTCGTCTCCACATCCGACTTCCATACCTACGTCTTTCAAATCAACTCGTCCCGTCATCCCAAACCCCCCTTCCTTTTTACTCTAGTCGAGGAACAACCGCAGGTTCCCGCCCACATTCTTCAAGTCCAGCAGAAACGTGTCGTGCCCAAAAAGACTCGTCTCCTCGCTCAACTCGACATGCGTCACACTCCGGTTGCCGCCCAGCCGCAGGGCCTCTGCGATTTCGCGCTGCTGCCACGCGGGGAAGAGGATGTCACTAGCCACCCCCATGACGAGCGTCGGGATGTCGCGCAGCGGGGAGAGGCCCTTTATCAAATCCTCTGGAGGGCGGTAAGAGGAAGGGTTTGGTGGCGGGGCTGATGAGCCCTCTGCGTTGTTGTCTGAGGTGGTGGTGCCTTGTAGGGAGGAGGAGGAGGAAGAAGAAGAAGAAGAGGAGTCGGGCTGTTCCTGGTAGGGCTCGCTGGGGAGGGTGAGGCTGCATTGGGGCGAGGAGGAGGCGTCGTAGGGAGCGAAGGAGTTTTCGCGGGCGATGCGGCGGGTCAGGGGGGCCATTTGGTTCTCGTAACCGAGGTCAAAGAGATCCATGGCCTTGCTGATGTAGAGCAGGCTGTTGGCGTCATAGTTGAGGCACCACTTCTCGCCGGCGTGGTCCAGGTACGTCTCGATGAGGAAGTCGGGACACAGGGCGGGCGGCTTGGAGGGATCGGCCCTGCGGCGGCCGAAGCGCTGCTCCCACTCGGGTCCGGAGCGGTAGGTGACGGTCGCGATCTCGCGGGCGAGCTTCATGCCGGCGTGGGGGGGCACGCGGCCGTAGTAGAAGCCGCGGTTCCAGTTGGGGTCCATCATGAGGACCTGGCGCTGGGTGTGGCGCATGGCGATGCTGTAGGGGTGGCTGCGGGCGCAGCCGCTGATGGAGGCGACGCGGGCGACGCGCTCGGGGAAGAGGGTGGCGGCGGCGAGGGACTGCATGCCGCCCATGCTGGAGCCGACGCTGGCGTAGAGGCGGTCGATGCCGAGGTGGTCGAGCAGCCGGAACTGGGCGCGCACCATGTCGTGCAGCGTCAGGATGGGGAAGCGCGTCGCGTACGTCTCGCCGTTGGCCGGGTCGATGCTGCTGGGCCCCGTCGAGCCGTAGCACCCGCCGATGACGTTTGTGCAGATGACATGGTACCGGTCCGTGTCCAGGGGGCAGCCGGGGCCGATGAACTTTTCCCACCAGCCGGGCGCCGGGTTGGCCGCGTTGGAGCGCGCGTGCGACGAGGCGGACAGGCCGGTGTGCAGCAGGATGGCGTTGGAGCCGTCGGCGTTGAGGCGGCCCCAGGTCTCGTAGGCGATGGTGAAGGACGGGAGGAGGCCGCCCCAGTCGAGGAGGAGGGGGGAGTCGCAGTAGAAGGTCTGGGTGGCACCCGAGGTGTAGGAGGGCTCGGGGCCGGCTGAGGAGGGTGATGATGAGGGAGAGGTTGAAGATGAGGATGAGGTGAAAGATGAGGGTGAGTTGGAGGCGCTGAGGCGGGCGGAGCGGGATTCGATGGCGTCGAGGCAGGGGAAGGCGAGGGCCGGATTTGACGAGGCCGATGCCGATGCCGATGCCGATGCTGATGCTGGAGATGGCGAAGCGGACGACAACGACGACGACGACGAGAAGCGCGATGCTGAAAATGGCGACGAGGTGGTGGAGGATGAGGAGATTGAGGATGAGATGGAGGATGAGATGGAGGATGGAGAGAGCGATGAGGCTGAAGCCGAGGTGAGACGGGCCAAAGCCGGCCGCGACGGCGACAGAAGCGGCCGGTGGGCGGCCAATCGGAGCGCCTGCCTA
>LFMI01000868.1:47298-67980 GCA_001050175.1 Trichoderma parareesei | reverse complement strand
AAAAAAAAAAAAGTCACATGGAATTCCTCACCTCTCCTCCGCACAAACAATCACCTTCCTCCCCAGCGTGCCCCCATCAATCCATTCATCCACCTCGGCCACCCAATCAAGCACAATCTGCTCCCGCGAATTATGCGCAAAATACCCCCTCAGCCAACGCTCATCAAACGTATCATCATCATCATCATCCTCCTGCTCCCTCCTTCGCAACGTGACCAGCCACGCACACAGCTCGCAGCCCCGATCGGCCAGCGAAACGGCCTCTTGGTACGCAATGTTGAAGATGTACGCCTCGCCCGTCGCGTAGTAGTTTTCGTCAATCAGCTCGTACCAGCCGTTGGAGTCGTAGTAGTTGCCGTAGGTGAACGTGAAGCGGGACTGGCAGAGGGCGCATGAGTGAGGCTCGGTCAGTGAACTCATAGTCTTTTCTTTTCTTTTCTTTTCTTGTCTATTATATTCTTCTTTTTCTTTTCTTTTCTTTTCTTTTCTTTTCTTTTCTTTTTTCCTTTTGCCTGTGTGGAAGATGTGAGTCGTGAGCAAGTAAGCAAAGGAGATGAGGTTTGTGAACTGATCAACCCCGCTGACTGAACCATCGTTTAGGCAACATCATCTGATGATGCTTCGCCACGTTTTGCAGTCCTCATTTGGCAGGCGACTATACCATGTAGATTTTCGTTAAAAAGTGAAGAATATGCGCCATCATCTTTCACCAATCTGCCCAGGACTCATCAAGCATAGGTCGTGGAAAAGTAAAGAGCAGGCAATTGCCATCCAATGCTCCTTTTTCACCCTCCACAATCAATAGCTCGGTCGAGATCTGTGGAAGCCATCAGAACCTTTAAGATGTCATAGCCGAAATGACCTCGACTTTGATACTGACCGAGGAATTCACTTCTCCAAGCGTCAAAAAAAATTTCCAGAATTCTGAGGGTATCAACCTACCATCTGATCATGAGTAATACAAACCCATCATATAGGAATAATATCGTCCTCACTACCTGATTCAGCATCCCCCTCACTGACAGTCCTTTGCATGCTCCCCAGCATCATCCATCTCAATCGTAGGTGAATCATCCGGCACACTCCCCGTCACGCTTCCCGTCACACTCTCAGTCAGTCCCTCAGACACTCGCGCATCCCCCGCGGCTCCCCTCGCTGAAGCAAAAATGTACGAGCTCGACACATTCGCGTTCGATGGCTGACGACACCGCCGCTTCGTTGCCTCTGCTATTTCAAACATGATTTGCGCGTCCGAGGCTGTGGGTCGATGCGATCTTGGGTATACGCTTCCGTAGAGCATCAGATTAAGCAGCGGCTTGAGAGACGGAAGACAGGCTGCAACGTAGTCAACAGTCAGACCTCCAGAGCGACGGCGAGATAAGGAAGGTAAAGACCTCAAGACATACCGCAGACAGTTCCGATATAGATTTCAATCCCTGTCCATAACATCTCCGTGCATTGGTCCCACGTCACATCTGGGCTCTCCAGATCAACCTCCAGTACGAACACGAATCGAACAATCGACACAATGCTGACACTAAATCACTGCATGTCAATACACAAGACGAAATCACTCTTCTGATGATTGATCAGAAAGAAACTCACAAAATTCCCACCAGAAAAATCCCAGCTGTAGCAATCTTTTGCGACAAACGCAGGTGCAGATGCCAAATATATGGCAGTGGAAAAATCAAGATGAGCGCATCCGTCACAATGTGAGGGACTGCCTTTCCGATGAAGAGGTTGTGAATGTCGACGCCGCATGTGAACGTGTCTGGATCGGTGGGATGGACCGGGTCGAACTGTTGCCAGAGAGCCGGTATTGGGACGCATTGAAAGATTGAAGTAAGAATCTGGACAATAGCAGATTAGCTCATGGTTCTGTCTCATGTCGTTAAGTTAAAGACACACGGACAAGTCCAAGCATCTCAACTAGACGAGGGGGGTCATACAGCAGCAACTCCCCAGCAGGCAACCATGCCGGCTAGGATCCAAAGGCACAACTTGTCGAGAAACTGAATGCTAAAGATGCGCCAGTAGAAGGCGAGAATCGACCACTTGATAAACACCAGACTCAGGGTATACGTGAATTCTGTCGTAAAAAGTCCCAGCGCCCAATCCCGGGTGGCATCAGCCGGGCCAGCCCATATGTGCCTGCACATTCCATTGTCCACCACTAAGGACACGAGTTGTTAAAAGTCGATTTCGTACTCTGAGGCCATGTGAAAGATCTGTCTAGACTTACTGTAGATTGTAACTGTAAACATGAAGCCGCCGGAAAAGAACTGCAGAGCCGAAATGTCATGTTAGCGTTTCTTCTTTCAGTAGGGCAACAGACGTCATACCAAGGACGTGATGATGAACCAATCATCCAGCCAGAACCGAACCTTTGCAAGTTTCCGGCACACGACGCGCAACATCACAGACACCACGGCCAGACTCCACGTCGACGCCCAAGAGGCGACCAGGTCGCCCGCTCTGCTCTCGTGGAGATCGATTCCAGGTGGCGGAGGCCCCAGAGAAGCCATAACGGGCCAGCAGGGGGATGCCACGCACTCGTCCCTCTCTCCTTCTCATGCGCCGTGTGAGGACTCATGAGAGATGTAGCATTGTCAAAGGGCTTGTAGGTGGAAGGGCGACCAGAGCGAGAGGCAAACCCGTGGTTTCAATGATGAACAAGACTGGAAGTTGAACAGATACATGCTGGACCTATGGAACAATTTAGCCTTACGAAGTACTGACAGCATCATACTCGGCCCACGCGGCCATGCCAGCACGCCGCATCGGACAAATAGATCCCTCTCTGGCTCTTTGTCTGTGATTGCAATAAGCTTCGCGCCGTCCGTCCCGCACACAACGCGCAGCCATTGACACGATAACGATACATGATCCCATTCTTGGCTTGCCTAGTGCGTCCGCTAAGTATCGCGAGGACCAGCACATCTCAGCCCACCGGCGATGCTCTCAGGAGCTGCCCATTGGCTGTATGATCAGCCACCTCGATCGGAGGAGTCAGCAAGCTGTCATTGACATCTCTGAAGTCTGGCCAAACCCGTTGCCGGATACCCGCCGAGTCCTACCAGTAACAGACGGATGAAGGGCCGATAACCATTACCTTCGCGGTCATTTCGATCTGGATAGGTACAGAAGCCCAATTCAGAAGAAGCACTTCGTAAATCAACACGGCTCTTTCAGACGGTCGCCCATTTCCCTTGCCTCCCAGTCTTGAGGTATTTCTTGTTAGCCCTGCAAGCCATGTTTTCCCATGACCGAATCCAGTTCGCGCCCAAACGGCGTTGGTTCATAGCAGTCTCCAGACTGACTTCCCTCCCAGTCGTCCCAGAATTCGAGGGGCTCGTCGCCCATGGCTTGCTCTCCGTTGCGATGAAGGAATCGCCAGACCCTGGTCGGATAACCTTCGTGAGAGGAATGCGCCGCCGTGACTTTCCAGCAGCAAGCCGTACCATCACGCCCAATGCCTAATTCCCAGCGCGGCGCCGTGGCAAGCATCTTGTGAATAGATGCTTCGGCCGCGGTCTCAATGTGCAACCCAGAATCGGTGCCCGAGCCATTGCTGTGAGATGCGTCGTGGTTCCCGAGTAAGCCCGGAAGTGCCTCGGCCAGCTCGTCATCAGCTTCAGTGGCTACCTCAGCATCTATCTCGTCGTCGTCCACTTGGTCGCTGTTGTAGGTTGCATCCTCGCAGTTCTCGACTGTCTTGTACTCAACCACGGGCTGCGGGACATGATCGTGGCGGTCAAAACAGGATATTCTCAGTAACGAAGGGGCATAAAAGTGCGTATAGAGGTAGACTGTTCTTTGGGCAATGGCCTGACCGAGCTCGAAAGCGCCGTCGAACATGGATTGTCTTCTGATGACAGAAATGGCGTGTGCCTCCTTCAGCAGCCAGATGGCTTCTTCAAGTTCGTCTTCTGCCTCGTGCAAGACCGTGGGTGAAACCGAGGTGAAGCTTTCCAGCCTTAGATCAGGTATCAGCTGAAGCGCATATATGAGTCGTCCGGGGACGGTGCAGTTGTCAAAACTGAGTCGTTCTAGTGAGCTAGCAGTCATGCGGATGAGACGGAGCATCTGAAGGGCTGTAAAGGGTACCGCAACAAGCCTTATATCGCGTAGTTTGGGATATACATGTCTGGGCTGGAAGATAAGGTCGAATACATCCGAGCCATGCAGTTCGACGTCGCGCTCGAGACATAATCGAAGTTCTTCGAGAGCTGCCGCTGCCCCAAGACATCGACCAAGCCTCTTCAGATGACGTAAAGCTTGGCAAGTAGAAATGCAAAGTTCGAGGTATATCAAACCTCGAAACCCATCCACGATACCTGAACTGATTCTGGGAACGAATGACCATTCGCTCTCGTCAACCAGATACAGTCGAGTAATGGGCTCAAGATTATCCGTGCCGAGTCTGGATCTGTGTGCTATATATGGTATGATGAAGGTGCAAAACCCATCATTCCGCTGCATCGTTTTTTTGCACATGTTTTGGCGGAATATCTGGCATGTCATGGGATACAGCGGTGTCGAGAGCCCTGACGGCTGGACGAGTTCGCGCTTGGGATGCATCGGCCGCGAGGCGAACTCTCTTAGATTGGGCATCCGGTCAAGTGCCGCAAAGAAGTCGGGCATAAAGGAGCGAATAGCCTGCATTCTCTTCTCAGTGCCCGTGAAGTATGATGAAAAGTCCTCGAACGGAAGCCAGAACAAGGCACGAGCCATGCGTGGCAAGCGGCAAAGGAGGAAATCGAGGTCGTCAGCAACGCCAGCAGACGGGACTTGGTCTTGAGGCAACCTGAGCCACCGAACTGGAGGATTGGCAACATAAGGGAGATCGGTGTCGTCCTCAGCCAATTCCAGCCACGTCACTGATCGGACAGCCACGGCAAGATGCGGTTGCGCCGCGATGTTGAGGAACGCGTCCCTGTCGGAATGGAGCTTCGATATGTAGATGCGGGTGAACAGGCGACTCGTGGCCGTAGCCGTGACGTGTTTCGATACGAGACGAAGCCGCCTGAGATCCGAGTGGTCGATCTGACTGTCGCCCACAATCTTCAGCATCAACTCGGGTGGCAGGCGATCCATCTGGTGTGTCTCGCAGGTCGATGGCAGATGCGGCCAGAGTCGAATCAAGATGACGGACAAGCAGGAGGAGGAGATGCTGGACCAACAATAAACGCAAGATAATACATAAGCAAGAATAGCAAAAGTGAGAGATGGAAGAGATGGAAAGGAGTAAACAAAGGCAATGTGAGGAGAAAGTTGGTGGAGAGTCACGAGGCGACGTTTGCCAGGCAGGAGCGAGGAAGTGAATGCGACTTTGGCAACTGCTCGCAACCACGTTGACTGTCTTCAGCCTCATCTAAGCGTATCTACTTACTTTACGTTATCTAACCATCCTTATACTATCATCAACTTACCTAGTTTGCCTACCTTCATCCGATGAATATGAGATGAAGAGCAAATACATTACAGGTGGCTCTTATGGACATGTCAGCATCAGAGTCACGACCGCCAACAACAAGGCTGACAACCGTGGCATTAGGGATGCGTTTAAACAAGCATGCGCAAGACATCACATGCATGTTACAGCCTCTGTGCCACTGCTTTTGCTCTTGAATACCTAGTGTGACGAGGTTCATCCACAACGTGCAACTCCTCGAACATGAGGTCCGCTCTGGGACGGCATAAGGGGAGAAGAATGGCACACAAAAAGTCCCAGACACACACAAAGAGTACCATAGTCTCCCAGCATCCCCTCGGGGTCTAGTCTACACAGGTAATCAGCTCGCGGAAGACGATGAGTGAGCGCCCTCTTAGGCCATGAAGCTCTCTGTTTATCATCTAGCTATCAAGTCAGTGACTGACACATACACTTCATGACGATCCCACCCATCCGTCCTTATACCAAGTGACAGCTGTATCAGTCTTCGCTCCAGCAATAGTATACACTCGTACCCTGCACAGCATTGCCTTCTCTCAACTTGCGGGTGATAGTTGCCGCTTCAATGCCCCAGCTCTCCTGTTGCTTTTGTGTCGGGTTGGTCACGAGAACCTTGAGCTGCACGCCCCTTTCTGTGGCGTTTGCTTCCTGAACCAACTCACTCAGGAGGCGCATCGCATCCCTCACTTCCTCATCGCGATATTCCCCGTAGGAAGAGTAATGCTTCGCCTGATAGTGATAGATGCCATCGATAAAAACACTCAGTGCGCCATGACGAATGCATTTCAGGGCCTTGCGGAAGACATCGCGTATCAAGCCACCGTCCTTCTCGTGCAGTTGGCCTCGAAGGCTGGCTAGATTCACTCCACACTGACCAAGGAGCTCTTGTCCAAAGGCTTCGAGCAACTGTAGCGTAAGATCTAGCATGAGCACCTGGTATAAGTCTTTGTTCCCTGCTATATGCAGATGTTGGCCACAGTAGAAGGCAATTGACCTCACTCCCCTGTCCTGCTCATGGCTCAAGGCGTAACACACACCGCTGAGAAACGAAGAACTTTCGGTCACCGTCTCATGGTTTCGGACTACGAGGAATTTGGACCCAGATTCCTCACGCCATTTTCTGAAGGCGGTGTTCCTCGCCAGCGCAAATATTTGTTCAACCCAAAAGCCATCAACCGAGTATATGTATGGCAGCGCTTTTCCCGGGTCGCCTCCCAGTGCCGCATTGATCATCTTCAAGATTCTCGAATCCAATGTCCAGTTGAGACCTAAACTGGCGCGGAGATTTTGGAGTTCGAGAAAGAAAGGATCTGGATCTCGCGCATCCTCTGGCGCAGGACCAAGCTCGGCTGCCTGCTGTTCAAGGCTCTGGGGCTGTGTCGCATTCTCTTTGAAGACAAATACTATGAGCGCAGGGACAGACAACCATATATAATGTTGATCAACTCACCATCATTACATAGAACCACGTCCAACCATTTGTTCCTTCTTGCATTGTCCCTAAGGCCTTCAAGCACGCGTTGGAACGGCATATTCGTCACCTCTTTCGACTACTGGCGATTCTGAGGACTGTTGCTCTGATCGATCTTTCGCCCGCGGTCATATACACTTTGTCAAAAGAACGACACAGCTAATCCGCCGGCAGGTGAGACACTTATATAGAACATCAGACGCTATGATATAAGATTACAAGCGGGCAGAAAACGATGACATATGCTGAACATGAAACGGAAAGGATGTGAGTACCCGTCCCTAGACTTGATCAAGACAAACAAAAGGGAAAAGGAGGATATGATTTGCTTCTTTGCAAATGCGCAGCAACCATGACCATTTGAAGATGCTCTTACCATTGGTCCTAAGAACAGTATTTGTGGAATGCCCCCAGGCAACCAACCAATTCCGGGGCCTGCTGCCATTTGCCATTCTCCAATTTCTCACCGCCGCCGAGAGATTATATATAGACAGGTTTGTTTGCCCCGAACCACCAATCTTAAGCCCAATTTTAATCACTCGGTCCCTTTGACTTCCAGCAATCAAGGGGTTGCGCGTACACTGTCACACAAAAGAAAGGGGCTGTAAATAGCAACAGTTTGCAAAGTACTGATCAGCGCCTGTAAGCATGTCTGTCGTATATACAGCTCCCAACAGATTGAACCTCTAGTACATGTATTCTAAGCCTCGTGTTGATAGTCAATCTTCTCAAGTGCTCACTCGTACACATGGGTGCAGCGAATGTCCCTGCGCCACTAGATCGGTCTGTCTACATCAAGCAGTCGTCCGCCCTCTATTCTACAGCTAACACGTAGTTAAGGGAAGATATCATACACAGACCAATCGTCTTGCGTGTCCAAAAATTCTAAACCGGTGGCACTTGGCCTCCCGCCTCCTTTCGACACACACAGTTCTGCTCACTTCGAATAGAGACAAAGACATCGGTATATTTCAAAGATGAGATTTGGCAAATTTATTCATCTGTGTGTCAATCTTCCAACTTTCGAGTCCGTCCTCTCTTCATTCATCCACCGCGAGGTCCTTCTCCTTGAAAACTTCAGAGCTCGATTGTGGCCGCTTCAAAGCCCCAGCTTTGCTGTCGTTCGCGTGTCGGGTTGGTGATGAGAACCTTGATCCGCGACCTCAGAGGAGCAGCCATCTCGTTGATCAAGCCTCTCAAGAATTTGATCGTTTTCTTGGCGTCCTCTTCGTATGGTTCCCCCTGGTAGCGATAAAGGCCATCTATGAACACGTACACCTTAATGTAAACCATGTGAGTCTGAATCAGGCGAAAGGCAGAGAGTATGGTATCTGGGTCTTTCTGCTCCAGTCCATGGCGAAATTTGACGAAGTCAAGTCCACCACAGCTCATCCATTTTGCTCCTAGATAGTTCAATATCTGGAAAGTGATATCTCGCATGATCCATTGGGAAGAGTCTTGAGTGCCGATATTATCCAAATGTCTCCCGCAGTGGAAGGTAATATGCCGTGCAATCTCCCCTTGACTCTCCTTGTCGCTCAAGGCAAGATATGCATAGCTGAGAGGCGGATATTGTTCCTTCTCTGCCACTGTCTTCTCATGTCGGACCACAAGAAAACCCGAGGCATCCTGGTCAAGCCATGTCGTGAAGGCTGGATTAGTGGCCAAGGAAACTAATTGTTCAGTCCATGAAGCATCTGGGAAACGCTGTCGAAAGTCCTCGAGGTTATATTTAAACGCCGCTCTAATCGTCTCTCCGATGTCGCCCGACACATATGGCACGCCAACCAGGCGATCTAGAGCAAGCAGCTGCCCAACCTCGGAGGGACTGATCCCGTCATGAACGGTTTGGCCGGGTGGCGTAGGAGTAATTGGAAGTTGTGGAAGACCCTCGGGCTCTGATGCCATTCCTGTTAGACACTATAGATATAGCGCATTGACGGACAAGATGAGGCCCCTTTTACACAGTATCGCAAACTCACCAGGGCCACTGAGAATTGTGTTCAACCACCTCTCCCTTGCCTCTTCTATCTTATAGGTCTTGCCCCTGCGTTTGCGTTGGGTTGGCATGTTTGTCGGTGACTTTGACAATGTTTAAGAGTACTCCGGAATGGTAATTTGGTATTGCTCATACAACTCGAGTCTATGCAGCCGTTGAAGGATAACTAGCAAGCTGCAGACTTATATATGCCCACAAGGCAATGCAGTACGAGTCAAGAGATAACACGTTGAGAAGAACCTAGCACTGAGTTGCTTGACAAGAAACATGGGAAAACAGTTGCTGTCCGCAAACCTGCGATATCTTGGACGATGCTTGCTTGACCCCTTTTCCCAACAAACTAACAAGCTCAAAGTTGAGATGAAGGCCGACATTATTTGCGAAAGATGCAGTTGCTGGAGACTTTCCCTTATCTCAAAGCCAATTCAATATTGATAAAACTTGATTGCTCCAGGCCCAATCATTAACTTGTCGCTTTGTCTTCCAGCAACCAAAGCGTTCAGATCAATATATTATACAAAGAACGTGCTGATATCTATAGATTGTTTGCAAAGTCCAATCTGAAGCTTACAAACATGACCCGTGGCAAAGCCAAAGGAAGGCCATGATGACTGAACTAGTGCAAACAATATTGAAAGGCCTCTGATATCCACTGGTGCACCAGAACATGAACTGTTTGCCGGCAGTGGCCTACCACGTTTTGACGGCAACTCTCCTCCAGAAGATGGTATGCAACCTCTATTCATGCAACAGTGCGAAAGGCTAGAAGCATAAACATCATAATTCAAGGCCACTACTTATCTATCGTACAGCGTTCTTCTCAGAGGCCAATAAGTATAACGACAGCTTCGCAACAGAAACCAGCAAAGCCTTCCATTTGTGGGTCTTTCCTCGAAGATGTCAAAGAAAGCCCAAGGCTAGTAGAATGGAAACACTTCAAGCACAAATGCGGAAACAGATTGGGCAACCTAGAGGCCGACTGCGAGGAAATCCTCAGTCACGTCAAGACCCTCCTCACGCCAGGGGCAAGGCCAAGTCAAAGATGGATGAAGCAATGCACTTGGGCCATTGACACAGCGAGTAGGGCGCCATTGGAAATGGTGTTGAACCATCATTGCCACACTGTAGCTGGGTATATCTACAGAAGAAAACAATGAAAGCTCGGACATGGATTCCAAAAGGACTATTGCAAACAACAATCCTCAACAACCCTACTTCTGCTCCCCATGAACACCAGCCTCAACCACGTCCTCCACCTGCCGAACCTTATCCTTCAAGGCCATTCCATCCTCGTCAAAGACAGTGAGCGCCTCGCCGTGCTCAAGGTCCCTCTGGAACAGCGCCCCAATCTTGGTAGCCTCGCGGTCGAGAAACGTCCAGGGTGACCGCCCCTTGGAGAACAAAAAGTCCATCTCTTCGAGTGTTTTGCCGGCCGACTCGGGGTAGAAGAGGTATACGACGATGGACATGAGGTAGCAGAGCGCCATGAAAATCATGTATAGTTTCCAACTGTTGGGAAATGTCAATAACCTGTTACCAGTTGCAAAAGATGGAGAACCACGGACCTGATCCTTGCCATTGCAGTGGGGATATACAAGGCAAACCAAAAGTTCTAGCTTCAAGTTAGAGTCGCATTCAAGCAACATATACTTTGTGTGTAAAACCCACGATGAACCAGTTCGTAGCCGTCGTCATTGATGTAGCTCGTCCACGCATGCTCATGCTAAAGATCTCAGGCGGATAGACCCATGCGACACACGCCCAGGTAATGGCAAACACGGCGACATATATGTAGACGAATGCGATGACGGTTCGCGAGGCAGCGGCATTCGTAAAGTCAAAGTTGGTCTTTTGCGTGAGCGAATCGTAAACGGGATCACCTAGAGGCCTTGTCAGTAGTGAACTATTTTGGTATGCACATGGGAAGGGAAAGGGTGAGAGTGTCTTTGTCGCGTACCATATGCCTTCATCAGCACACCAATAATCATCATCGAAATGCCCATTCCCACGCCGCCAATGACCATGGGCAGTCGTCGACCCCATTTGTCCATGTAGTACATGTTTGGGTAGGTGAAGACGTTGAGAACAACGCCCTGGAGGCCGTTGGCCAGGAGTGACGAAGAAGTCGCTCCGAGGCCAGCTTGTTGGAAGAGGAAGACGGCGTAGTACATGATTCTATCTCACGTCAGTTATCTCACAATGCGGCTTTTGAAAAGCTGACCTACACATTGATACCTGTCATCGATTGCCAGAATTGCTACTTTCGTTAGCTCTAGGTTATTTAGGGGAAAGGGTGGGAAAATTCAGGGACGTACAACACCAATGCCGATCCACATGCGGCGTCGTTGGGATCCGAGCAGCAAGTCAAAATAACTAGGCGGCGGATGGCTCTTCTCAAACGAAAGCTTGGCCACAATCTCTGCCAGTTCGGCTTGCACATATGGGTCGTTGACGTCTCCCCCGGCATGGACTTGGGCGAGCACCTGCAATGCCTCTTCTTGTCTGTCTTTCTGCACCAGCCATCTAGGCGATTCGGGCATGAACCACATGGTAACATGCAGAGCCACTGTAGCCTGTTTCTCCGTCAGTCCATTTTCAGTTGAGAACGCTGTTGAGAATGGTAGGCTTACAATCATCTGCAAGCCCATTGGCAGCCTCCATGAAGCTGAGCTGTTGATGTGACTTGTCCCGTATTGGATCCAGAACGCAATAAGAATGCCAAAGTTGACAAAGCACTGAAAGACGCTGATGATTCTGCCGCGAATCCTACACAGGTATAAGCAGATTTCGATTGTATGGTAACAGAGTTGGAACCTACTCTCGAGGCGCAATCTCACTTTGATACATTGTCACCTGCAAAAATCAGTCCCTATCCCATGTGTCAGAGAACGGGCAAGGTTAAGGGGGAATACCATCATGGTCAAGCAGCCATTGCCAAGCCCGTTGATGACTCTCCCCGCAACAAGAGCCTCAACATTGTTCGCAGCAGCAGAAATGGCACATCCAATTGTGAAGATGGCAGATCCCAGCAGGATGGTCCTCCTGCGGCCAAGCCTGTCAGCCAGGAAAGCCCCAGTCAAGAGGGATCCGGCAAAGGCTCCGGCAAGGATCGAAGCGGTGATGCCACCCTGGAGGAAGTTGCTCGGGTTCTTGAAGTAGGTCAAGAACTGCGGCATGGCCAAGATGCCGCCTTGATCACGGCTGAGGTTAGTCGAGAAGATGACCAACATCATGTCAGAGACTCACTCATTGATCCTGTGTCCTGGATACTCGATTAATCTTCAGATATCTGTTGGCTTTTAGTTGATGACTTACATATCCGAAAGCTAGCCCCCCGGTGCAGGGCGCAATGCCATAGAGGTAAACTGCCTACAATGTCGTGAGTATTTCCTCGGTTCTCAGCTGATAGAATCAATGTTTACCTTTCTCACCATGCTGTCACCAAATCAGACAAACACAATGTCTTGTAGTCACATCGTCAACTCTATACCTACAACATCACCAGTTATATACATCAAGACGTCCAGATACAGACAGCCGAAGAGCCGTCCTCTTCATTCTGATTGGTCATCAGCCCCTGCATTCTTCCCCAACTCGTCCAAGGGCACCAAACAGTGGCCAGAGAGCCAAACAGATGCAGGCCTATTGACAATACGAGTAAGAGCGAGGATGCGAAGAGTCTAGCGCTGCAGATGTCTGCCCGATTATCTGTGCAAGTACAAGCAGCAGGTCACTTAGTGACCTAAACAACTGTCCAGGGGCTGATCCGGGGCTTGGACTTTTAGTACTACTAGTACTAGTAGCCCGATTTCCCCGCATTCTCTGCCGGATAAACTTCGGCCACCTTCGGCAGCTAAATTAGTCCGGTGCCAGCCGGCGCGTGACTAAAGCCTCTAGCGCCAGGCTCCAGCCTCCGCTTTTCCTTCACCCTCTTTTCTACCTGCTCTACTCAACCAACATGACCTGACGTGAATGCAACGACAACCATCAAATGCTCTCCCCAGGTCGACGCCAAACAGCATCACCAAACCCCTTCATTCAACATGGAAACCGAGAGTCCGTCTGGCGATCTTAGCTCGACGCAACCCCTCTCCCCAACCGGGTCAGTGAATCTGTCCTAGTGGTTCACGCGGCCCTCCGCCTGCGTGAATTCACGCGTCGCCTTACTCGCCGGTACTCTCCCGCAGCCAGTTCCCTGCATGGCAAGGCGCCTCTGCCTCAACCGGTTAACTCACTTGTCGCCTACTTGTGCTCCTGCCAGTCGTGCCATCTTTGACATGTCCGACTCGCGGTAGTAGGAGGCAGGTCAGTTATGTTGGGGAAACGTGTTCTTGTCGGACGTGGGTGATGATGAGGCGGGTGTCTATGCTCCATGCTTGCCTGCAGCAGAAAGCGCCCTCACTCTAGCCTGCCCGCCGTTTGCACAACTCTCTCCGGGACCTGTACCGTCCAGTCTGAGCGCCGGGATTCTGTTCCTATGGGGTTGCAGCTGAGCTATTCAACACAAACGGCTACTCCCCAGTCTTTACTCGCTCTGGTCTCTGATGGCTAACACATTCCAGCATCGAGCTCCGTGATGATCTCCAGCATGTCGACCGAGACGATGCATCTGGTGATGATGACAACCGCGCTGTCTCTGCTGATACCAAAGAGACGACTTCCGGTGAGGGTGCTGCTCCGAAGTCCAAGAAGGTTGCCAGCAAGCAAGCCCCAATCACCAAGACTTCGGTCAAGGTGGCTTCTGTGGCCTGGACAGATCATCTTGACGGCAGTGACTCCAGCCGATCGTATGATGGGCAAGGCCTTACTTTCAGAGTCATGTTGGACACATCACGACGCACAGGCCTTTTCAAATTACAGGCGAACATCCAGCTCAAGCACATGCAGCTGAAACACAATGATCTGCTTGCTGGGTCGCAAATCATCTACCTGTTCATCTACCCTGAGAATGTACTCACCGTTACCGGCGACGAGCCGTTGTATACCTTAACATTTTCTCTGAGGAGGCCGCCTGATCTTGTCGTGCCAAAGGGGAAGCCATTAGAGTCGGAACCAGCAACTGATGCACTGCTGGAGTCAATGTTTGCCCTAGCGAAATCGACAAAATTCGTCATTCAGCTACCTACGGCCGCATTACCACGAAAGGACGTGAAGCTCATCTCGTCCATCGCCTGCGTTCTCTCGGCCAATCACGACATCTCCACAGACAAGAGACGCGCCGATCTCAACCCCCTGTACTTGGGCGATGGCGGCGAGATTGTTCAACTTGACAAGGAGACACAAAGCATTGCAGAGAGCCCGCCAACTTATGAGAAACCCCCAGCTCGTCTACACAGTAAGGACATGCCGTCCCAATTTTCCAACCGTTCGATCCAAACATGTTGAGCTGACTCGATCTTTGATAGATAAGCTCAAACGCAAATGCACAAGTCCTGATGTTGAACGACGGCGCGCTACTACCTCGGGCCGTGCTTCATCCAAAGCACAAGCAATTGCCGCGCTCCTCGAGGGTGGTAACGTTCAACTAGAGGACATATATAACCTTCTAGTCGAGGTGAATGGTCGTGTCACACGGATCGAAGGCGATGTGAAGCAGATTCAGAGCCGCGTTGACCAGATCGAAAGCCATGTTGAGCGGATTGGGAGCCGCGTTGAACAGGTCGATAGCCGTGTTGAACAGATTGAGAAGTCGCTTGCCTCAGAAGGCAGTGAGGCACCGTCTCAGACCATGTCAGAAGCGAGGTTGGAGTTGCTGGAAGAGCTCAACGACAGAATCGACCATGAGATTATCGACGTTCAGTCTCGGTACGCCGACGTGACTGAGGAACTCGAGGAGAAGATTACGGAGTTTGAAACCACCATGTCTGAGGCCTTGGAGGATTTTCAAAGGAACGCGGAGGACTGCGAGCAAGAGGTAGAGGAGCGGATAGAGCGGGCGGTGGACAAGTACTTGAGCGATGGGACGTTTCAAGGCAGCTTTTTCTTCAACAAGCAGGCAATAGCTGATCAATGAGAACATTGCCAGTGGGCACTATGGGATACAATTATCCTCTCTTGCGGATCTAAATGACTTATCGACGTGAGCCATATGTGATACATGACTGCGTAGCATGACCTCCTTATCACTGGGAGCCTCCCGTTAGGATCCCCATCATATCGCATTAATGGCTCCTAGGTCTAGCCAGCCAACGGACCATTTCCCCAAAACACGGCATCATGAATGAAGCTAGCACGGATCTGAATATCTCCTGGTAATTCCCCGACTTTTCAAAAGAAGTCCTGTGGTATGAGATACAGCCGCCGGGAATATCAAGCAGCCGAAGTGCCGACCAAGACGCCATGATTGGCCGTTTATCACAACAATTACATACCACGCTCACGGGAAGTCAACCCCCTCTAGATATCTACAACTTATCACATTCTTTGCTAGACTTTTTTTCCTATTAAATCAATAGCTAGTCATGTATATCAAGAGTAACTCTTTCTCTAGTCTTTGTTGTGTATAAATACTCTTGGGACTTCCAGGTGATTTGGGCTCATCTACTTTCCTGTCTAGTGGAACATCTCCCCATAACGACTACACAGCGTCAAAGACATTTACCTACACAATGGCTCCTTCACGGACAGACATAGAAACGCCCTCCAATGGAGACAGCTACAGCTCCCGGACTCCTCCCGCCTCCGAGGTCATAATCACAGGCTTCACAGCCCACGGTACGTCCGTGTCCAACCTCAAACCCGTCACTCTCACTCACCTTTCCACCAACCTCCCCTCCCCCAAAACAACCTTGTCTCAATCTCTCAACTTCAAAAGCCTCTTTATTTTTTTTCCCCAATAACTCACACAAACATACATATCATGCTCAGACCTCCGCTTCCCAACAAGCCTCGACCTCTCGGGCTCCGACGCAATGAACCCCGGCCCCAACTACAGCGCAGCCTACATCGTCCTCCACACAAACACCCCCTACCTATCCGGCCACGGCTTCGCCTTCACAATCGGCCGGGGCAACAACCTGTGCGTCCTCGCCGCCGAGATGATGGCCGAGCGCCTCGTCGGCAAGACGCTCGAGCAACTCACGGCCAACATGGGCCAGACCTGGCGCCACCTCGTGTCCGACTCCCAACTGCGCTGGGTCGGGCCCGAAAAGGGCGTGATTCACCTGGGCCTGAGCACGTGCGTCAACGCCGTGTGGGATCTTTGGGGACGGCATCTGGGGAAGCCCGTGTGGGAGATTGTGTCGGACATGACGCCGGAGGAGTTTGTAAGGTGTATCGACTTTAGATACATTCTCGATGCCATCACGCCTGAGGAGGCGGTGGAGTTGCTCAGAGAGCAGGCCAAGACGAAGAAGGCGAGGCTGGAGGAGGCCAGGCTGAATAGGGCTGTGCCGGCGTATACTACGCAAGCGGGCTGGCTGGGCTTTTCGGATGAAAAGATGGTGGAGCTGATTGAGTCGAATCTCGCGCAGGGCATGGACAAGTTCAAGTTCAAGGTCGGGGGCAATCTCGAGGACGACAAGAGGCGGCTGCAGATTGCGCGGGACACGATTGGGTATGATCGGTTGCTCATGGTCGATGCGAATCAGGTGTGGAGCGTGCCGGAGGCGATTGACTATATGCTTCAACTCGTCAAGTACAAGCCGCTGTAAGTCTTATTTTGTCACCCGCTCCCATCAGATTGCCTTTTTGGACTGGCGAATTGATCGAATGCGGTACTAACGAGCCTATTCAGCTTCATCGAAGAGCCCACCTCGCCAGACGACATCCTCGGCCACGCAGCCATCCGAAAGGCCCTCAAGCCGTACGGCGTCGGCGTCGCCACCGGCGAGCACTGCCAGAACCGCGTCATGTTCAAGCAGCTCCTCCAGGCGGGCTCGATCGACTACTGCCAGATCGACGCCTGCAGACTCGGCGGCGTCAACGAAGTCATGGCCGTGTTGCTCATGGCCAAGAAGTGAGTCTTGAACCCACGCATAGCGCGCCTTCTTCTACTGCAAATCGTCCAGAGGTGCTGACATGAATGTCTCGCAGATTCAACGTGCCGATTGTCCCCCACAGCGGAGGCATCGGCCTGAACGAATACACGCAGCATCTCGCCCTCATCAACTACCTGTGCGTGTCTGGCGAAAAGAGCCTGCTAGAGCACATCAGCTCGTTCCGCGAGGTGCTGAAGACGCCCTGCCAGACCAAGGACGGGCATTTCGTCACC
The DNA here is from genome assembly GCA_001050175.1 of Trichoderma parareesei. NCBI lineage: Eukaryota > Fungi > Ascomycota > Sordariomycetes > Hypocreales > Hypocreaceae > Trichoderma > Trichoderma parareesei. The sequence goes on along the minus strand of LFMI01000868.1, from coordinate 50,840 downwards.
CCGCATGATGCCGGGTACAGCGTAGAGTATAAGCCCGAGGCGATAGAAAAGTACACGTACCCTACAGGTAGCTTCTGGAGGAGTGAGCAGGGTCTGGCCATTATCAATGAGCCAAAAATCTGAGCCAGACGAGATAGCCGGTGGTGTTGTATAGACAGGTACCTAGGTTGCGTTGATTGCTTAATCTGTATAGACATGTACATTCAGGCAGACGGAAAGATGGTGTGAAAGTAGCCATAATCATCTAACCAGTCTTCGAAAAGTTGGAGATTGGAGTCTGGCATCGCGACAGCCCCGAGCTCCAAGGCGTCACCGAGCGTGTAAGGTATGGCGGGTTGCGTCGAGGGTGCCGAATATCCATCGTGAGCAACGGAGGTTGTGACTATCGGAGCCTGATCAGCTATACCATTGTCTCGACTTGGAATCTGCATGGGCTTCGCAGGAGCGTCTTCATCGTCTCCGACCGGCGTCCGCCTCCGACTGGCGCTGTGGCCAAAGTCTACTGCCTTGCCAAACAGTTGCTTTGGCGGCACGCGGTCGTTGAAGAAGGCGACGAGGGGATCCTGTTCCTGTCCGTTGGCGTATGTTGCAGGGCCTTGCGAGTGCTCAGCGGCGAGCTTGAAGAAGTCGTAGTAGAAGCTAGCGTGCCAGTAGATCTCGCCCAACTGTTCGAGCAGCACCATGCACTTGTTGAACCTATCTATATGAGGTTGCCTGCTGAATTCGTCGGGAGCCGACCGCATCATGAGAAGGTGGACGATGAGAGGCGGTAGGATAACAGTCACGCTGTGAAGAAATTAGTGTGTTGGACGCGGCAAAGGGGGGAAAGGTGCCTGCCATATTGTCGGACAGTATTTGACCAAGTCTAGTCTGACGAGCTCGACAGCGATCCGCGTCGAGTCTTCAGCAGCAGCCTGAACTTTGGGCAGCGGGAGTTGTGCACCACTTGGTCGGCTCTCGTCGAGAATCTGATGAGACTTGTGGAGGGCAATGACGACGATACTGTTTGCATGTCAGTCAGATGTACTCGAAGCTAAGTAGGGCCACGGCAAGGTGAGCTCACTTGTACATGAGATGTAGCAGCGCCCTGTAGAGCGTACACATGCCTCGCTTGTCAAAGTCTCTCCCGTAGTCTCCATGCAGCCTCGCGTTCGGGACCAGGTTCAGACGCCAATGCTGAAGCGTTTCTTCACACAGATCAATCTGCTCAGGTAAAGATCCCGGTTCCGTGGCAATGTTGTGAGGCAGCGAAAGTACTCCCTCCATGTACTGGCAAAGCTTGACAAAGTCGATAAAGATTTCCTTGACCGTCTGGTCGTCCTCGCTGTCACCATCCTCTCTCAAATCATCAAGCGTCAGCATCGGAACTGTGCAGTCCAGGCTGTTGATGTGCATGGGACGCCCTGTGCCAAGCGCAGTCAGCCGGTCCCGGACCAGGCACGCCCACCATATTCTCGCCCATAGCTTGCGCTGCGGTTCTTGGCTGGCGTTGCGATGCAGCCCGAGGCCCTGCGCAATACTGATGGCTTGATGGATCCAGAACCAGGTGTGCTTCTGCTCAACCATGGACGGGTAGAAGTGGCTCATGAGGAGCAGGGCCTGGATGTTGATGATGTTGTCTGGCTCAAAGTCAAACTCGTAGAGATGCTGCAACAATGAGCATATGAATTCGGTCGGGTACCGGCCAACTTGACCAAGGGGGGAGGAAGGGCATACCCGTGCTCTCTTGTGTAGCAAACTCCTCGCCTCTTTTCGAGAAGTGAAGCCAGCGTCGCAGATTGTGCTCATAGGCACCATCTAGTAGTGAAGCCAAGTAAGCAAACTGCTGCTTTGACCACCACACCGAGTCACGAAAACATACCGCAGCGGCTGTGAAGAGAACGGCCTGCAGCAGCAACAAGCTCACCCCGTTAGAATGAGGCGCAACATCGCGGTCACTCCGGTAGTAATCCGCCAGAAAGCCGGACTTGTCGAGGATGGGAAAGAAGGGATGGAACAGCTGGAAATAGTTGGACACAAACACGTCCATGACAGCCCTCGGAGGAAGACTCAGCGCCCCTTTCCGCTGCAGATAGTGCATGTCATCGTCATCCAGCCGGGAATGCTTCATCGCCCCCGGATCGTCCAGGCTGTCCCGCGAAACAGCCAACAGGGAGGACGGCTGGCTCTCGGGGGCAAAGCTGCGCAGGAAGGGATAGTGCGGCACCTGGTGAAGCATGGCATGCTGCGGGATCGAACGCGGCGATGATGGCCTCGCAGCAGCAGCAGCACCGCCGAGCCCCAAACCATGGCCTGGTGATGATGATGATACCAACGCCTGTTGCTGCTGCTGCCTCAGTCTTTCGGTCTCGAGCTTCCCGCGGCGCTTCTTGCGGGCCTGGACGACGCAGTCGAAGCCGTCGAGGCGGCACTTGGTGCAGGGGACGCCCGTCTTGAGGACGTCGCAGCGGATCTTGCGGGTGCGGCAGCAGGAGCAGGCCTTGGAGGCGCGCTTCTTCTTTCTAGCGAGCATCTGGACGGGGGGCGATGGTGGATGGTCTGGCGGTGTCATTCTGGTGATGAGGCTTGTGTGTCGTTGGGTCAGTTCACTAGGTACCTACCTATGATGCTTGGTGGTGAGAGGAGCCTCAATGGGGAAATGAGCTCCGACAGCGGAAGAGGCACGGGGTTCACGAGATGATGCCGGGAATAACGACTGAGGAGCAGCCCAGACGAGGCTTCATTGTCCAGCAATGTTATATTCGAGACTATCCAGGTAGTTTGAGCGTCTCAGGCCAGAAGCGGAATGGGATCGTGACGCTATTCTACCTACATGTACCTTACTTTACTGTACAGCACTGTGTCTACGGCTGACTAACGACACGACGTCGACGACATGCCACGATGATGGTGCGAATCTCGTCTCCCAAGGATGCTCCGATGTAGCAAATAAGCAATCAAATCAACCGTGACAGCCTGTCTTCTTCCTTAGTACATCACTCTGCATCTGCTGATATCACACCCAGAATACCACAGTCTCTCACGTCCCTTGTCCTAGTATTATATAAGGTAGGTAGGTAGTACCTTACAGGTACCTAGATACACACACCCCTGCCCTCTCCAGTACCTGCATCCCACCCTCCACCAGCGCTAAGGCAAAGGTAACCAGCCCATCATACCTAAGCGCGTCTCTCCCCTCCCAACTTCCGCGCCCAAACCTCCAAAACCTCCAAACCTCCCCTCCGCCTTCACTCTTTGTTTTTATCGCGATACTGTCGCCAAAACTCACCCTTTTCGCTGCACAAACCGCCCGCCAGCTGCCGCCTCGCCCACCCACTCGACTCACCCACCACCCAATCATCTTTGCCCCTCCACAACACAAAAAAAGTGAGAGAAAAGTGAACGCACGCGCAATTCACCGCAGCCTTTGCCCAGCGCTCGCAGTGAATCACGCCCCGGATCATTCACCCTCTCCGGCATCCGTTTTCCTCACGGGGTATATAAAGCATCTTCTCTCTCCCCGTCTTCCTTCTTCTTCTCTTCTCTTTCATTCTATCCAAAAA
>LFMI01000868.1:18114-47252 GCA_001050175.1 Trichoderma parareesei | reverse complement strand
CAAGCGCCCCCCCCCCCCCATCACCACCTCGCCTTCTCCCCAATTTTGTTTGATCATCTACTATTTCTGCTCACCAACTCTTTTCTCTTGCCCTCTCTTCTCTCAACTCCCAGCTGCTGTTGCATATTTAGGGGCCCTCAAGGGCTACCGCCTCCCTCGCCACGCTTCACATTTCTCTACACATCCTCTCGTCGACTTCTTTACGTCGCCTTCAACTCATCCTCCAGCCTTTTGTCTGATATCTTTTTTTCCCCCTTCACACCACTTCACCCATACATGCCCCACGGCCTCCCTCTCCTCCCCTAACCTTTCCGCAGAGAACTTGGCCACCTCTGCTTGGCTCACGGTGATGATATCTCTTGCACCCCCTTTCCTGAGGGAACAGCCTTCTGGATTGTTCATCGCGATCAAACCGCTGGCACATGTCCACACATGCAAAGAACAGAAATCTGAGCGAGCCTTGCACACACCATCTTTCTTCCCCTTGTCCCCTCATCACTCTCCTTTACTCTTCCCCTCTTTCTTCCTCGTAGGTGATTTCCTCGTGTCTTTCGTCCTTGCTTGTTTCTCTTTGTAGGTAGAATGGTAGAGTTACCTAAGAAGTTTGCCCTTGAGGTTGTTTCGCTCACAGTAGCCGCAATGACCGACACCTCGCACTTCAGAGAGCTCCTCTCTTCCCATCCCTCTTGGTTCCTTCAAAATCAAAGGGAACAGAAGCAGAGTCTTGATGATGCTCCTTTCCACCCAGCGGTGAAAGGAAAATATAGTTTTCAATCGGAGCAGGCTGAGCGTCACAACCAGAGGTTAGTTCCTCTCTATTCTTGTCTACAGATGAGGTTGAGTTTACGAAAAACAACATTGAATATCTTACTCTCAGGTCGAAGGAACTGTGGTCTCTCTCGTACGGGGAAAGAGATTCTGGGAGAGCGTGAGGGGGGGTCGGGAGGAGTGATGTTGTTGTGTGTTTTTCATTTTCGTCTTTGCTCATGTTGAACAAAAGCGAAAGCCACCTGGTGATGATTTCAAGGACCAAAAAGCCAAATTTGCAGACAGCAGCAGCCAGCCTCAACAGCTACCCAAAGGCTGCGAGTTGCCGGTGAGAACAGAAGAGAGCTAATCTGAGGGTGCTTACGCTGCTTTCGCTTTGTTCGCTTTTTCTTTTTTTTCTTTTGTTTTTTTCTTTTTGGCTCGTCGTTTGTTTCATTTTCTTCTTTCTTTCTTTCGTTCTTTCTTCCCATGTCTGCCTCTGTTTGCTCACTTTCTTTTGTGTTTGCTTCATACCTAGTAGATTGTTTGCAGGACTTTGTTGGATGGGACAAGGTACTGTGAGGCTGGCTAGTGGTCATCCTTGGCATTGAGCAAGTCTAGATACGTAGATGAATGATAATGTTTCCCTGCTTTACAAAACTACGTCACATCACCCGTCATTTCACACGAGTCAAGTTCGTCCTTTCACACAAGAAATCTATTCATTCGTCGGATTTTCACGGTCCCTACTCGAGGCAATCGTTCAAGATCCTCCTAGCCCGGACCTCATGTGCCATCCATGGGTATTTCATGGCCCACAAGGTGCAAATCGTACATAAACAAAATCTACAACGACCCTCGTTTGGGGCCTTGTGATATCTCCACCGTCCCTTTACTGACCCTTTTATCGACACACAGTTCCTTCGCTCACATCTTGTCCTCAGTTCTTCTTCCCCACGGGCTTGCTGTACATCCATATCGCGCAGAATCCCAGGAAGCCCGTCACCGTCGCGCCAATGCCCGAGATCCACGGCCAGGCGCCCGAGATGACAAAGCTGCGAGGCCACTCGTCGTGTGCAAAGTGGCGGACGCTAACCGTATTCTTCTCTTCGACATTGGTGAGGAGCGAGCGCTTGTAGTTGACCAAGAAGTTGAAGATTCCGTGCTGGTCGGGAAGCGTAAAGGACACGCCGTAGATGGCGGCGTCATCGGTGGTGCCCGTCAGCTCCAGGTTCAGGCGGTGGAAGGGCGAGAGCATGGAGAACTCGAGCTGGAGAAGGTCGTCTTCGGGAAGGACAAAGGGCACCCACTTGTCCCAGACGTACTCGGACAGGGAGATAGTGTATGACTGCGTGGTAGACAAGTCAGATACGGCGCGCTTCAACTAAGCTTCATGGGTACTCACCACGTCGTTCTTCACACGGTAGATGCCAGGGTTGAGCTCCTCTGATCCCTGCAAGTGGTGCTCAACGCTGTTCACGCGCAGGACACCAATCTCCTGGAACGTCCAGCCGGCAACCCGTCTGGCAAACTCCTTGTTCTCCGTCTTGGTGCTCTTTCCACCCAGCTTGGCCACCTTGGCATCCAGCCACTTGTCCTGCAGCATCTCAGCCGAGCCGAGCACAGTCACGCGCGCAGAGTTGCGCGCCTGCATCACCGACACCAGCGCCAGCTGCTGACCCGCAGCGAACAGCTCATCAGCGTCGAGGACCTCGGCCTGCTCCTTGGGGTTATAGCTGTACGCAGTAGCAGGAGCGCGAACGATGGGGGTCAGCAGCGGGCCGGACCCAAGGACATGGCCCACGGCGTGAGGAAAGGCCAAGACGCCGCCGTGGAGCTCAAAGTAGGACTTGAGGCCGGGGCGAATGTTGGACGGCGCATCAAGGACGAGGACGTCGTGGGACTCGGCGGCGGAGATGGTGTCGTAGTTGAAGTGGTCGACGACGGTGCCGGTGCGCTCGACGGGCAGGGAGATGTCGAGCTCGGAGAGGAGGGAGACGAGCGAGGTGGACGTGGGAACCTTGGAGGACAGCGCAACGAGGATGTTTCCGTTGGCGTTGACGAAGTCGACGAGGCGGTTTGGGGTCAGGTTGGGTCCAAGTCCTGCATGGCAGAGTCAGCAAACAAGTTGCCATTGCCGAATAATGGAATAACAAAGATGTAGGTAGAGTAGGTAGATGGATGGATGATGGATATAGAGAATGACATACCCTTGACCTTGGACGGCAGAAACAACAAGTGGTCGTACGTCCTCTCGCCCAGATGGAACAGCGTCAGTCCCTCGCTCCGCGGCGTCTCATACGAAACCTCATATCCTCGCGCTGCAGGATTTCCAATCAGCTGAAGCTCCGACACGACTTCCTCAACCCAATTGCCCCAAAATCTGCATCTACATACCTGTCAGATCGCCCAGGAACTGGCCATACGCCTCCTTCTCGGCAACGTCGTCCAGCACCACCAGCAGCCGATTCCCGCTCGTGCTCACGGCCGAAACCGCCGCCGCAAACAGCGCCGCGGCAACGCTCAGAATCGACCACATGACGAGACCCTCGAGAAATAAACAATCAGGTTTCCAAGCTGGGTTCGGTAACTGTGCTGAGCCTCGGTGGTTGGTTGCAACAAGAGAATAAAAAAAAAAAGAATGGAAGCTTCACCAAGGCAAGGTAAGCTGCTCTGAAGCTCTGGTCAACCCTCAACCACTTTTGGGAGGATACGTAGCCTCGTCGCTCCCGCTGTGGGGGCCCTTCAGTTCGTCACTTCCAGTTTCAAGCTGGGGTCGAGGTACGGGGGTACAAGCTACTAGTACCTTAGAGCTGCGCAAACATTGCCGGGGATCTACCGAATGGCGCCGGCAGCCAAGCATCACCAACTTTGAGCCGAAACCTCACCTCATGTCACCCAGATCTCCGTGATATCCCTCTCTCTCTTACGCAAACCAAACTCCCACCCTCGCCAATCCCCATCAACACCCACATTTCTATTCTCATAGCCACAACAGTTAGTACAGCCGTCCATTCAACCTACAACAACTCCCCTTTCCCCCCTCTTCTCCGTTACCCAATACCTCTCAGCTAACCAAGTCTCAAATCGCATAGAAACTCATCATGTCCGCCCCTCTCTTCTGGTCAACGCCCCTCAAGTACTGCTCCTGGGCCGCCCGCGAGCGTCCCGCCTTCTTCTGGTCCGTCGTCGTCGGCGCCGCTGGGCCTCTGCTTATGCCCATCGTGCCCCCGATCCGCCACATGCTCGGCGACATCGATCCTGCGCCCATTCCCGTCACCTATCCCGGTACGTTCAAAAGAAACAACCTCCCTCCCCACGCGGTCTTGAGGATTGTCAATCGAGCGGCGGCACAAACGATGTGCAACTGTGTAGGGATTTCAGGCAAGGCTGACAACTGTGTATAGTCCCCGCTGGTCCTCGAAAGCAGCTGACGGGCTACGACGACGAATAAAACCTACCGATCTAAACCAAAGTCAACCTCCAAACTCAAACTAGGAAAAACTGCACCATGTCGACGGCCAAAAGGCATGTTATCATGCAGCCGCGAGTTCCTGTACATACACTTAAAACCACGGCGTGACCCATCATGTAAAAATAACACAAGAGGATGGGAAGAGAAGGGTCTTGGGAAGCCAGGTCTACAGACTCATTCCGACCAATCGAATCAATTTACAAACACCAACATTTTTGTTTCTACATAATACCGATCCTAACCAGTCTTCATCTCGCTACGCATGCAATGTCCATCCTTTTGAGCGCCCTTGAGGAATCTATCAATGCTAAACACCCTCAACTCCCTGCACAATATCACTCTATTCGTCAACCCCCATCTTCTCCCTCACTTCTCATCCAGACCGCGATGCAACGCGACGAATGTTCCTCACAGACGTTCCGCGCGGCAAACTCAGGCTCTATCTGTCCCTGCCTGCAAAGTTCCACTCGTACTGCGTCCCCTCGTTAGCCATGCGCCGTAACAGAGTGTGAAAGATGCAACTTACTACTCGCCCGTCGTCATCTCCAGTGTAGACACAAGTCGGCATCGGGCTAATACAGGTGATGCCCGCCGCAGTATTCTCCCCAATGTCGCTGGTGTAATCGATATGGTCCAGCCGTCGCAGCAGCTCCAGAGTCCACTTCCCTCCCACCACGCTCTTGCGCCACACGTTGACGATGCCTCCCCGGTGACCCGTGAAGATGAGGTAGTTCTCCAGCCACTCGTTGCCCGCGCCTTCGTAAAAGGCACAGGAGTGGACGTAGTCTTCAGAGTCCGAGCACACGTTCTGTTCCAGGATGAGACTGCCATTGAGAGAGTACAGGATCACGTTAGGACCCGAGCAGAGCATGATATCGCCAGACACATTGTGGATTTGCGCACACTCCACATGCCGCACCAGTGGCAGCTTGCGAATAAATGACAGCTGGTTCAAATCCCACAGGAACGCCTGACCGTCCGACGAAGCCGTCACAAACGTGCTAAAGGCCTTGCCCACGGCAATCGCAGTCACTGGCGTCTTGTGGCCGAACAAGCTCGACTTGGGCATCAACTCAACAATCTTACCGGGCGCCGTGTGCAGTGCATGTACAGATACAACGCAGTCTTCTCCGGCAGTGATGAGCGTCTTGGAGTCGGCAAAGGCAGCGCACGAAATCTGGCCGATATGCAGGTTCTCAAACAGACCGGCCGGCCTGCGGTTATCGGCGAAGAAGAACCGGATGCTGTTGTCCGCATATCCCCACTCGAGATACTTGTCATACGGTGGGAGGTTGAGGCGGAAGGGCGAGGCGCAGAGCAGGCGGTCCAGCTTGGGCGCGTATATCAGCGTCGACACCCTCTCGTGGCTCTCCAGCAGCGGGTTTGGCAGGCATGCCAGGGAGAAGACGGCAGTGTCCAGCCTCTTCACGGACGACTTGAGCTGCTCCCGCGGCGGGTGAGGCTTTTGGAACACTTGATGAGGCGTCTGGCCAAAGTTGTGAATGACCCCAGCCGATATCGCTCTCTCGTTGACATCAGTAATCTGGTCGAGGTCCACCGAGCCGGCGTACGACAGGTTGTGGAAGACATTGAGATTCTCCATCGCCGCATCGCCTCGCTGCTTGAATCCGAACACCAAGTCTATCCATTTGTGCAGGTTCTCGCTCACGTACGGGCTCTCAAGCGCTTCGCGATGCTTCGCAATGAAGATTTTGGGATCGCCTTTGGCCCACGGCGGCAGCTCAACGTTATTGACCTGAGCACCGTTGCTTTGACGACGGCCGAAATCGTAGCCATTGATGTTTGTCAGGAATTCGGGCAGACAGAAAAACTCGGGAATCAGCTCTCGGACATCTGTCTTGTTGTTGCATGATGCCGAGTTCCAGGCATCGCCAATCGAATGAAACAGTCGATCTGCATGATCAAAGCTGTCTCCCTGGACAAGCAGGTAGGACTGCACAAACGGCGGCAATCTGATGAGATACGAGGATACAATCATGGCAGACGAATAGTGAGTGCCGTAGTGGAACGGCTTCTGTCCAATTTCTTCAAGCGCGCTGTAGGTGTCGATGAAGCCCTGGATACGGTTCGCAGTCTGGGCGCCCATGGGCTTAGACAGGTCTCGGAACGTCTTGGGGTCCTCCAGATCGAGATCCTCGCTAGTATAGTCGGCGAGGATCCACGGGAAGACGGGATACTGCGTCAAGTCGTTGAATGTCCGCCCAGCCATGGTGTTCACCACCATGAGGTAGTGGAAATTGGAAATCTCGCCACGCTGCCACCGCTTCATGATGGAAGTCCACGGCGATGCATTGAACAGCGTCCCGAGCCGAGATCCCAGGCCTTGCGGCGAGTCCTCAAACCCCTTGAGCATGTCAAACCTCCACGCGTCTTCTGGGTTGGGGAGCGAATGGGCAGCACTCGTATGCGGGGCTTTGCTCAGCATCTTTGCAAACAAGCTGTCTCTGAACGCAGTGCTGATGGTGGTGAGGAGATAGCTTCGACCGTCCGTGAAGAAGATCTCAATGGCCACGTCCCTGAAGAGGAACCGACGCTTCGAGATGCTGATTACTTCTTGCCACCTCCAATGTCTCGACTCCTGCTCTCGGCCGCCCGCGTTCTGCCGCTTCTCGAGCGTCTTCGCCCCCGTGACGATTTGGGTAAACGGATCGCGCTCTTCTGGCGGCGCTTGCCACACGTTCACAATGTCGCCATTGGCGCACTGAAACACGTTGTCCATGATGTACAGGGCGTCCTTCCCTACTATCAGAAGCCCTTCGCATGCCTCGAGACCCGTGACACGCGAGACGTTGTACGCAGCCTGCACCTGATCGCCATGCTCCAGACGCCGCATAACCTTGCGGTTCTTATCTTCAAAGTTCTCATCACCCTCGTTTGGCTCATTCGGGTCGTCGACGAGCTCAAAGTCATCCTCTGCTGTGAGCCCAGTGTCGGGGTTATCAGTGGTCGACTCAGGCTCCATGGTCATAGATGCGGCATCGTTATCATTGGCACCGTCCAAAAAGGCACTCGAACGCGTGGGCGGCCGATTTGCCGAGCCTGTCGCATCCCTCGAGGTTGGTGTCGTGCTCAGGGCATTGTTGGGACCTGCTGCGGTGGTGGCAGCGGTAGAAGGGGTGGCACTGGACGATGGCAGGCTGCCTTTGGCCTTGGGTTGATATCTGTCCTCGCCACCCTGGTAGTCGGGTAGAAGACGCAAGCGCATGCGATTTCGCCCCTCTGTTCGATCCAGCTTCCACTTCGGTGCCGTGGGTATGCTGAACACGGCTCCAGGCCGCTGCAGGTCCCTCTCCATCTTTCTATAACCCGCCATAAGGAAGGCCAGGTCATCTTGCTGATCCTGCATGAGACGCTGGTACTTGTAGTATTCGCCGCTGTAGATGCTCTTCATCCATGCGCTGTTACCGATGTCATGGCTGATCAAGATCTTTTCCGCTCCAAGGACTTCTACGTTCCAAGTCTTGAGCTTCTCTTTCCGCTTTGCGAGGCGCGACTTGGCGGATTCTATCGTGCGCTGGTTCTCTGCGCTGACAAAATCCTCCCACGTCTTCGACATGCCACCGAAAAACAGCACATCCAGTGCCGGTCTATGCTTGTCCACCCAAAGGACAAATGCCTCGTCATCCATCTCTGTAATCTTTTGGAAGTCGCGAACGACCTGCCGCTGGTCGGGGGCAGACGATGAGCGAATCAGGGCGATGGATTCCTCAGGCTTTTGCACGAGAATGATGCGCAGAAAGTTGGCTGCGGCGGTGCGAATCGAGGCTTTGTCGTCGATCAGTTTTGTGTAAAGCTGATACCAAAACAGCTTCAGGTAGTCGTCGTCAGCTCCTAGGCAGCCAAGAATCGACATTTGCCAATAAGCAAGCTTGTTCATGAACTCCTTGGCCTCCGATTCCGAAGTTTGTCGGCTGTCAAGGTCCGATAGCTTGAGCAAAACCGTCCTCAAGAGGCAGCTGCGGATCGTCGATATGGCCGGGCTGCACAGACGAACGCTTTTCAATCCCGCAATTTCGGGTCGTTGCAGAAATTCCAGGAGCATGCCGTTGAAGTCGATCAAGGCTTCTGCCCCGTTCAGGAACCAGCCTTCGAAAATTGCTTCACACAGATGGGTACAAAGCCGGCCGAGGTTCGTCAAAATTCGCGGCTCACATATTCCGTCAAGTCTTGTCTGTATTACGTTCGTGACCTCGGAAATCGTCTTCTTCAGAATGTAGGACTCAAAATATGCCTGGTGCTCTTGGAAGCCAGGGGGCATTTTGATGAACAGGCCGAAGCCCGAGAATTCCTTGCGAGCGAAGATTTGGTCTAGGAACACACGCATAACCAAGTCTGTAATGCCCTCTACAATGGAATCACCAACGGTATTGCCGAGCACTTTAGGTTGCTGTGGCGGAGGCTTCGTCGAGGGGATTGAGAGCCTTGGCTCAGCAACAGTCTTCTGGGCAGTCAGGAGGACGAAAGATGACGCTCGTCTCAAAGGCGTGCCCTTTGGCGGCGTAGACTGTGGCGACGGCACAAGATCGATATTTGTCGTTCTGACAATGGGCGCCGGGACGGAGCTACCGCCCATGGGTCGGATAATGACGTCGCTCCCCTCGAACGTCAGAGCAGAGTCTCGAGAGTTCAATTCGACGTCAGGAGTGACAGCATCGGCGCTGACTATGATGGGATACAGAGCTGCCAAGAGCAAACGAAGCCATTCAGACGACAGAGCAAAGTCTCGGAACTCGGCAGACCGCTCGTGGAGATCTCGCAAGACTTGGATAGCGTTTTGAAGGAAGCCAGCATTTGCCCCTACTTTCTCTCGCGACACTGTCACTGCAAACGTCAGTCAAGAAAGAAACAAAAAGGGAATAATGGGATTTGATGGCCATCCAAAGGCGGACATACTCCTCGGCTCCAAAGCTCTGATGAGGTCTGCAGAGCTCGCTCTTGGTCGTGAGTCGTAGGCGGACATGGGTCTAGACGTTGCGTGGGACGGCGAAAGGTTGGTTGCTGGTGAATCTGGATCTTCTTGGTACTTCATCACGTCCTTCAAGCCATGTTGAAGCATTGATGTGATAACGACTAGTGACTCGGGATAGACAACCTTTCGCTTGTCGAACCTTTCAGCCAGCGAAAGGAAGTCGGCCCTGCTGTCAAAGTTGATATCGGCCACATCCTGCCCGAACAGGATGCAGAAGCAAATTGTCCACAAAGGGGGGACGTCCCAGAATCTCTTCAGCCGGTTTGCCATGATGGTGAAGCCGCCGGATTTACCAGCAAACTTGGATGTATAAGCCGATCCGTGGACAACAAGAAGGCGAGCGAGGATCTTGCAACCGTGGACGACAGTCTCAGGGTCGTCATCGGCAAGAAGATAGAGAAGCCACTAGCATTCGAGCGCGAAACGTCAGTAAGCTCGTGTTGCTTTATGCTGCGCGGATGGGGGCAAGTTGTGCCTACCTTGTTCGTGACAGTCTTTGCAAACTTCTTGATGTTGTTGAAGTTGCCTCTCTCGCAGAGGATTCTGGAATAAAGACTCAGGACCCTGGTCCCCAGCTGCTTTTTGGACACGGTTCGGCTACCGCCGGACAGGCTGTTGTTCTCGCTTCCATCCGCGGTTCCTCGCTTGAAGGGGCCGGGAGTACTAGACCGCGAGGTGGCCAAGGAGAGCCTTGGCGTCCGCGAGCCCACGGATACGGGCAGGTGAAAAGCGTATGTGATGAAGAGTGACAGGGATCGCATGACTTCCTGGCTCAAGTTTGATCTCACGAGGGCCTCGAAAGCTCCCATAAACTGGGGCACGACTTCTTCAGAAATGGCCTCGCCCTTCATGGCGTCCAGCAGCCGCTTTACGATTCCTGCAACAGACACGGTCAGAATGCACTGCTGGCTCTCAAAAGAAGAAGAAGCGGCCAAGCTACTCACTCATCCGTAACAACCTCCTACTGTTGAAGTCATGGTATTTACTGTTAACGGCAAAGGTCACGAATTGCTTATAATAGAGCTCCTGGACCCGTGGCCCTGATTTGCGCCAGATATCCAGGTCGATCAAGAGGATGCGATATGCTAGGGGGTTGATGATGAAAGACTCAATGGGTTCTGCATGATTGTATCCGACAAAGCCCAGCACCAGGCTGAGGGCCCTGAAGGCAAGGCTCTCGCGCTCCTCGCTGGATGCCGAGAGCCGGGGGATTTGAGCATTGTCGCTTGCGGCGCCTGAATAGTGCCCGATCTTGAACCGCAGGAGCATGCCCAAGATGCTGTAACCATTGTCCCTCTCCATGGCTTCACTATTTCTCCAATTCCTGCGGATGCAGTGGAACATGATTTCAATGGCATGGATGGTCTCCTCGACAGTGGTCGCCTTCTCCAGCAGCTTCAGGGCCAATGGAGTAAACCCGGCCAGGCGCCACATATTCTCGTCAAAGTAAGAGGGAACAGCCACGATGGGAGTTCCTCGGAAAGAGGCAATGCCCTGTGCCCTGAACAATGCATCCGTGAGGCTCGGTACCGCACAGTTGATGGCCAGCGGCGATCCTTCTTTGCTGGACATGCGGAACAGATTGCGCGTGGACGAGCGAGGGAGGGCGCGGAGAACACCGGTGTCGAGGTATTGCACGTTCTCGGGAAAGGTGGCAGATGGCAGAATGCCGAGGAGTATCTTGGACTCTGGCAGCAGCGAGCTTGCCTTGTCACGCACGGCCCGCAGGATATCAGAGTTCTCGTCCTTACCGGAATGCACAATCTCATTGCGCAGACCCAGCATGGCCGACGCCTCGTACGTCTGGAAGCCGCCCAATGTGTCCTGGAAGTTGCCCTGATAGCGTGGTCCAAGGGCATGGTGAACTGCAATGTAGTCATCACTAAGGACATCCTCAAACAGATAGGCCGATGCCAAGGACCACCTCGAAAAGACAAGGCCCGGGCCGCTCTGATTGGAAAGATCGCGGGGAGTCCCGAGGAACGCCTGGACTGGGTTATGCTTGTTCTGGTTGGAGTTGAAGGAGGCAAATGTTTCCGTGCTTCCGTTTGCGAGCGGAGGCATGTGCGGGTAGTTGCAGCGAATCTGTTCCGCAAACTCCCCGTTCACGTAGAGAGAGGCCTTGCTGGCCGTTATTGTTTTTGGTCGGCGATGGACAACGGCGATGTGATACCACTTCTTCTCACGGAACGTGATCGACTTGAACCGCACGCTAGGCTTATTGGAGAAGACTGAAGTTTGAAGGATAAAGTTGTGAGTATCTCGTTCCAGGTACATGAGGACAAAGCAGGTTTGCGTAGAATCGAAGACGCCAAAGATGGTGGTATGTGCCGTCGGATCGAAAGACTCAACACGTATCCAGGCGGCAAACGTGTACCCTGCCGTAGACTGGGGAGGGAATGGGCGGCCCAGAGTAGGGAGCTCCAGTGAAGAATGGCCGTGTAGCGAGAGGTCAAACTGGAAGAAGGGAGGGCCGGTGTACTTCGACGTCATCTCCAGGAAGAAGCTGGCGGCCTCCGGGCCTGGCGCCGATAGTAGGAACTGGACATCGGCGGGCTGGTTCACGCCAAGGTGCATAAGCAGTCGACATAGGTCCAGCACTTTGTCGCGTTCCGCCTTGGCGAGGTTGGACTGTGGTGAGAAGGCAGATTCGAGAAACTGCGAGAGAACGCCGGTTGAGTGGATGGCGGCACGGTTGTAGATCGAGACGGATGCTGCGCTGAGGATAGTCTCGAGCACGATGAGGGACGACGGGCTTGGCGGCGAGTTCGCGGATCTCGGAATGGCGCGCCAGAAGCTCACGACAGCCCTGAGCAGCTCAGGATGGCGTATGATCGTCTTGGGGGTGACCACTTCTCGCACACTCGGCCCAATGCTAGTCACTGAGCGTGCAAGCACAAGGTCCCACTGTTCGTCGGCCCCGTCCTCGGCATCGTTTTCAGGGTTCTCAGGGGCATCGGCCGGATTGGCCTCACTTTCGGTCTCCGCACGCAATGCCTTTGCGGTAGACTGGCAGAGAAGATCCAAAGCTTCGTCATCCAAAGAGAAGGCGAGAAGCTTTCCGAAGACATGGCAGCTAACCCAAGCATCGGGCTCCGCCCCTCCCAGGCCAATGCTCGCAATGATCTGCTCGAGGGCTTCCCATCCGCCCCCAGCGACTCGATATCGGAAGAACCGCTTGTTCCCAGAGTGGTCTCGGAAGGCAGCCGATAATACGCTCAGGAATGCTCCCAGCAGCTTGAATAATGACATCATCTCGGCCTGAGTCCGCTTCCGCGGATCGTGATAGCCGGCAAAGCCGCGCAGGACGTCGAGGACGCACTCGAAGCCTCCAGCATGGCGAAAGGCATCTTGGTTTGAGGGCATAGGGGGGGAAGCTATCAGCTGCGCAATGTTTCGCAGCCCCTTTGCAATCTTGGAGATGTCGGGGTAGCCATCGTCGTTCCGGGCCGTCTGCTGGCGGGTGAGGTCATCGAGCAGTGTCTGCAGGACTTGTAGGTATTTCGGGTTCGTGTTTGCCGAAGTGGACGCCGACGTCGACGATCGGAACCGTGTGGGAAGAGTCGCCATGGTGCTGTCTCGGCCGAATTCGCATTCCAGTAGAGCTGCCCTCCAGGGCCCGTCAAGGGTCCAGGCCGTCAGCTATGCGCAACAGCATTGAAGGGCAAGATGGACAGGCAGCTAGGAGCTCTGGCGCGGGGCGCATGAAGCTCTCTGGCGGCGGTCAGCTGGTCGATGGAAAGGCTGCGACGCCAGAGAGAAGGCTGATGGGCGGTTGGAAGAAGGAATTGCAGGACGAGGACAAGATCGATGTCCCCAGTCCGTGAATCAATATTCGGCGATAAAGGAGACGATATGCCGCGGGATCGTGATGACTTGCTGTCCAGCTCTTTGAATGAAGTTGCAGCCTGCCGTCAGCCTTGGACGTGGCTGAGGTACGGCATTGCGGCTAGGTATAGTGGAGTGGGATGTGGCTACAGCAGTCGACGCCCCGCCGCGAGCCGCTAAACGGCTGCTCAGGGAGCTGGACAGCGCGCTTCGGGTGCTTATCGCTGGGTGGCTAGAGGATAAGGGGTCTGTGATGGAGGATTGGATGGCTTTGATAGCAACCTAATCTGGATATCGATACCTTATGATAGGTACTAGGTAGTCCTACATGATGACGGTATCAATGCAGTCGAGATGATTCTTTGATATCTCGGGAATGGAGATGGAACATGGACAAAGGCGGCAGTGCCATGTCTGGCCGAACAACTCAGCAGGTGAGAAGAGACCCATTGTGATTTGAGGGATCTGTCACCAGTTCTTTGTTCTCTGCAACGTCGTCATGGCTTCCTCTTCCAGCCATCGAGCAGCGAGGAAGAGACGCCGTGTGCTGCCAGAGCAGTCTGGTGTTGTACCGCTTGCAGTGTGTAGGACGACGACTACATGCATTTCCACATGCAACACGTGCATAAAAGAATAAGGTATCCGAAGAGCGGTTGCTCTTTAGGTACTTTGTACTTGGAGAGCCATGGGCCGATCGCGGCGAAATGATGACAATGGGTTAAGAGTAGGAGAAGCGTGTCGAGGTAGAAAGGGGTTCCGGATCCAAGGCCTTTATGCTGAACGGAGCGCTGGACGAATATCCGAGTACGAGGACAAGCGCAGAGTACGACGGACTTTACGAAGTACGAGTATCAGTCAGGTACATACCTACGATTTTCTTTGTGCCAGAGACTTGCACGGAACATGGATGTAGTAATTGCAGCGGTTGGACAACGCCTCTCAGGTCGCGTTGAAACGGCCGATGCGTGATTCTCGACACTCCCTTAACTCCCAGCGTCACATTATGTTGGTAGAACTTGTGCGCTGAATAATAATACTACCAGCATGTCCATCTTCAGATGGAGTCCCTTGAACAAGCTGGCTTACCCGATACCTAAGGGACGGAGGCTGCCGTAAGACGGACGTTCGAAGTACTCGGTACCTGGAGGCTGACGACGGGAGTCCAGGGCATCTCAGCTCTTTGAGCTCATCTAGGCCGATAAGCACGCAAGCCATGCTCACGTCAATGCAGCGCCAGCGCAAGTCAGGAGGGGAGATGGCATGGCCTTGTTCCCTTTGACTGTCACTCTGCTTTTAGTACTAACATGATTCAAGCACTCTACAATAGGCGCAAGAGCTCCGAACAGGTCCGTCCTCGTGCGACAAAGAGCTTGAGCTCGGAGGCAAGTAGGGTAGCAACAATACGCCCGTCGTGGCACAAGGCCGTTTTGGCTTACGCCAGCCAAAGGTTGCCAGGCACGATAAGGGATGCGAATCTTGGTTACGCCCGTATTATACAGTGCATCTCATGCCACCCAAGGGGTCCAGCCAGATGCAGCCACGCCAGCTCCCGGCTGTAAATAACGTCGATCAGCGCGGCGTCACTGGGCACTCGCCTCCCTGGCCACCGTCACGAGTCGTCCCCGAACGGGCATGAGGAATATTGGGAGCAATGGCTCGTGATCAAACCGAGCACGAGCCAGGCAGCGGACCAGCGAGATTCAGGTGGCGGCCAATCGGAGCTCCATCTATCCCCGCATTCTGTCGCAGTATGGGATCCGGTCAGGACGGGGGAGCGAAATGGGGCCAGATGCACCGCTGCGGCCTGGCAAATGCAGGGCTTATCGTCTGGTTGAGCTGGCGTCGTCCGGGGGAGCAAGGAGGCAGACACTGGCTGGGTGCATCAGCTGCGGCGAATGACGAGTTTGACGGGGCAGATAGCAAAGCCTACCTCTACGGAGCAACGGTACCTATCTTGCAGAAGCTGATACGGACTGATGGGCAATCACCTGCCGAGCGTCGCCCCCTAAATGCCATTGCAGTCTATCCTATCCCTGATTATCGGCCAGTTGATCGTTTGCGTTTCGTTTGCGTCTGGCCAGCGAGACCTTGGGAGGCTGGTCGCGGTAGCACGCAGGTACAGGTACCGAGACACGACACACGCCCGTACAGTGCCAGTAGGGCATTTTGGGACTCAGGGGCCCCCAAAGCCCGGCTCGATGAGATGGAACTTGGTCTCACAACGTACTCGAGGTACCTCGCACAGGCTGCCGACGAGTCCGCGACATTGGCGTCCCATCTATCTGTAGTACCAAAGGTACTTAACATGCCCTCAAAGGCGTGAAACAGCACGACGCGTTCCTCATGTAAGGCGCTCGACCCTTGGGCACAAAGACAGATCCGGGTGAAGAGCAGCGAGGCGGTGATGCGCTGTTCACTCAAAGGAGGCCCGTCGGTCGGTCACGAAGCAGCGGTCATTGTCGGGCACCCCAGCCATCATGACGGAACAATGACTCTTCCGAAATGAGCCCTCGCCTTTGTCTCTCGCGGTTGGCCTGCGAACCTGGGACGTGAGCCTTGGAACGTCTGAACCCTGAGCCGTGGAACGCACGGAGAAGCACCAGCTGATGCCCGCCAGAGACAGCGGGCCGGGGTCGCGACAAGGGCGACAAGGATGAGCGTTGCGCACTGTAGGCGCGGGTACCCCTTCTCCCTCGGCCCAGGGCAGTAGGTACCTGGCCCAGCCAAGCACCACCGCGCAGGTACAAGGCTGAGTGACCTGGCCCCAAAGGTCGAAAGTGCCCGCTGCTGTTGCGTTATCGCATCGCCCCCGGCCGCGGATTGGACGCGGGAGAGACCGCTAAGCCCGACTGGGCCGAGTCGCACGCTTCCCCGACTGGGCCTAGCCGCCCTCAGCGATGCGTCACCGCGGCTCACTGCTTGCCCGCTGAGGCAGCACTGGCGCCTCGTGCCGCCCTTATCTACCGCGCCATCGCTCGTCCTCCATCCTCCTCCTCTTCTCTTCTTCCTTCATCATCCGACTCTCCCTCCCATCTCCCATCATCTTCCCCCAGTGGTTCCATCACGCAGGTCGAAGCCGGAGTTTCTCTGTTTCGCTGCGTTTTTTCAGTCTCTCCTGGTGTTGTTTGTCGCAGGTTGACCAACTTCCGTCCTTCCCTCACCAGCCCATCACATCCGCCACCATGCGGTCCGTTGTCGCCCTCTCCATGGCGGCCGTTGCCCAGGCCAGCACATTCCAGATTGGCACCATCCACGAGAAGTCGGCCCCCGTGCTGAGCAACGTCGAGGCCAACGCCATCCCCGATGCCTACATCATCAAGTTCAAGGACCACGTGGGTGAGGATGATGCCTCCAAGCACCACGACTGGATCCAGAGCATCCACACAAACGTTGAGCAGGAGCGCCTTGAGCTCCGCAAGCGAAGCAACGTCTTTGGCGCCGACGACGTCTTTGACGGTCTGAAGCACACCTTCAAGATTGGCGACGGCTTCAAGGGCTACGCCGGTCACTTCCACGAGTCTGTCATTGAGCAGGTCCGGAACCACCCTGACGTAAGTTTTGCACAACCGCTCCCTTTCTGGCTCCCAACAAAGCTAACCCCCCCTCCCAGGTTGAGTACATCGAGCGCGACAGCATTGTCCACACTATGCTTCCCCTCGAGTCCAAGGACAGCATCATCGTTGAGGACTCGTGCAACGGCGAGACGGAGAAGCAGGCTCCCTGGGGTCTTGCCCGTATCTCTCACCGAGAGACGCTCAACTTTGGCTCCTTCAACAAGTACCTCTACACCGCCGAGGGTGGTGAGGGTGTTGATGCCTATGTCATTGACACCGGCACCAACATCGAGCACGTCGACTTTGAGGGTCGTGCCAAGTGGGGCAAGACCATCCCTGCCGGCGATGAGGACGAGGACGGCAACGGCCACGGCACTCACTGCTCTGGTACCGTTGCTGGTAAGAAGTACGGTGTTGCCAAGAAGGCTCACGTCTACGCCGTCAAGGTGCTCCGATCCAACGGATCCGGCACCATGTCTGACGTTGTCAAGGGCGTCGAGTACGCTGCTCTCTCCCACATTGAGGAGGTGAAGAAGGCCAAGAAGGGCAAGCGGAAGGGCTTCAAGGGCTCCGTCGCCAACATGTCCCTCGGTGGTGGCAAGACCCAGGCTCTTGACGCTGCCGTCAACGCGGCCGTCCGCGCTGGTGTCCACTTTGCCGTTGCTGCCGGCAACGACAACGCTGATGCTTGCAACTACTCCCCCGCTGCCGCCACTGAGCCCCTCACCGTCGGTGCTTCTGCTCTTGATGACAGCCGTGCTTACTTTTCCAACTACGGCAAGTGCACTGACATCTTCGCCCCTGGTCTGAGCATCCAGTCCACTTGGATTGGCTCCAAGTATGCCGTCAACACCATCTCTGGTACCTCCATGGCCTCTCCTCACATCTGCGGTCTCCTGGCCTACTACCTGTCTCTCCAGCCCGCTGGTGACTCTGAGTTCGCTGTTGCCCCCATCACCCCCAAGAAGCTCAAGGAGAGCGTCATCTCTGTCGCCACCAAGAACGCCCTCTCTGACCTGCCCGACTCTGACACCCCCAACCTGCTCGCCTGGAACGGCGGTGGCTGCAGCAACTTCTCCCAGATTGTCGAGGCCGGCAGCTACACTGTCAAGCCCAAGCAGAACAAGCAGGCCAAGCTCCCCAGCACCATTGAGGAGCTCGAGGAGGCCATCGAGGGTGACTTTGAGGTCGTCTCTGGCGAGATTGTCAAGGGTGCCAAGAGCTTTGGCTCCAAGGCGGAGAAGTTTGCCAAGAAGATCCACGATCTCGTCGAGGAGGAGATTGAGGAGTTCATCTCTGAGCTCTCCGAGTAAGGTCTATCTCTTTTGAGTAGTCCCCATTTTCTTTCCTTTGTGTGATGGCCACGATGCGCTCGACATGATTGAGTACGAGGGTCATAGTATGGGATCAGGAGAGACTTGTTTTGCTTTTTTGGGTATTTGGCACGGATATGTTATTTAACGGGGACTTTACCCCCTAGGTTGTACTCTACGCTGCATGGTGCTACGCTCTCAAGATGAGCTTATACAGATCATGATAATAAGACAAACCAGCATTGTCAGATTGATGCTTTAACTTTTCGTACTCGTGACCATCTGTTGGTGTCCAAAGATCACTACCTACCTACCTAGTAGGTAAGGTACCTATGTTCCAATCATCGCGTTCCTGAGTACAAGTCGTGGACTTTCTGTCCTTGGTCTCATATCAAGCTGTCAGTCAGGTAGGTAGTCAAGTCACCAATTACCTATTGAACTCCTAGTTGGTAAGGAAGATGATAGACCTTGGTCTGTATTTATTCCGGCTATGATGCATAACCCACCTTAACAATGGCAGCAACGATACAATATGTCCAAACCTGCGTTCAACTATTGCAGACCCGATTCACACTTTCTTGCCATCTACACGTTCATTTGAAGGCATACTACCTTATCTACCTTGACTCCTCAGTGAATCAGACTCAGACAGAGTCGGGCTACAAGGTCATCGCCAGTCAGGTGCCCTAAAGGCTACAGTCTGCCAGCTGCCAGACTCCCAAAGCGCCCCGACAGCAGGAGCCACGAGACGTCAAGATAGCTCTTGCCTTACAGCTGGCAACAATGGCGTCTTTAGATAATGGCGCAAGGCGGCACAGTCACTTCCTTCCTCCTCAAACCAAGAGGCGAGACAAAAACAACACGGAAAAGAAGCAGAAAAGGAAGACGAGGCTCAGCCCTCAACTCCCCCTTTTGCTTCCCGGAAAGACACATCCATCTATGCTTCGCCAGCAGCAAAGTCTATCTCATTGCTGTAACCTCATCATCGTCATCAGTCGCCAGCAACGCGCCTCTCGCTGCACCGTTTCTCCCTGCCTTGCTATCGGCGGGCAGCTTTCTGGATTCATCAGATAGATTCCTACGCAACGTCTCTTAGCCGCCTCAAAACTCGACCATCACGACGATGCTTCGCAGAAACAGCTGCAAAAGCCAGAACCATCGTCCCCTGAACAGGAGTCGGTCATCCGTCTCTGTGGCGAGAACCCCCGCCCATGAGCCCACGGGCATCGAGCCTCTCGCAGCAGAACGAGACGCGTACCTTGCCGCAACCATCTCGTACAACAAGACCCAGACTCCTCATGGAAACGGCGCCCCAAAGTCTCCTCGCCTGCATCGCCAGCAGAGCGTGAGGTTTGCCGGTCCCAATGCCCAACCACAGAGAAAACTCGCTACGCGGGCAAGCATGGCCACTGTGGGCAACGCTCACATGCCACGGCGTCCCGCTGGTTCTCAGCAGCTCTCTCAAGCATCTTACGAACCAGGTGACGACGCTGCATCCTTATCGTTCGCGAGACTGCGCAAATCGCGATCCATGTATTCATCCTCGATGACCAAAACACCAAACTACTCAACGGATAATGGCGACCATTCCGATATCTTCGACGCATGGGGAGCAACGCCGCGATTCTCGTTGCTAGCCAAGAAAGAGAACGAGCCCTTCAGGGGTTCAGACGGGCCCACGCTCAGAACACCCAAGTCCATGGGCTTCCTCTCAAACAATTACGACAGGTCGTCATGTCGAGCGAGCATTAGCAGCGGTCGTGTGTCCGACCAGCACGCACAAGGTAGCTTCTACGAGGCGCCGGGCCGCTCAACTCGCCTACAAAGCCGACCATCAAGTTTCTTTCGGTCCAGTCACAAGTACACTCTGGACA
The DNA here is from genome assembly GCA_001050175.1 of Trichoderma parareesei. NCBI lineage: Eukaryota > Fungi > Ascomycota > Sordariomycetes > Hypocreales > Hypocreaceae > Trichoderma > Trichoderma parareesei. The sequence continues at coordinate 27,471 of LFMI01000868.1, read as the reverse complement.
CGACAAGTTTCCCCAAGTCTCTTCGAACCAGCAGCACCAACACGACGGTTCTCTCTTCCACGCATGCTTTCGGAACCAGCATCTCCAACTTTCCTTTGAAGCAACCCAAGCTGCGGACTACAGCTCGGAAGATTTCAAAGTCGCTCAAGAGCAGGATCAAGGGGCTCTTCAGCCGTCCCAAAAGCAGGGATGGTACCGCTGACCAGCTTGAGGAGCATCAACAAGATGTCGAATCATATGGCGGCAGCTGTTCCCGTGGCCAGACGCCGACAGGGGCACCGCAAGAGGCATCCCTTTACCGTGTGGTATCCCATGTGCCCTCTTTTCATTCGGTGCCACAGAGTCAACAGCTCAGGTCTCGGCAGGGCAGCTTGGGTACCATCGAGGTCGAAGAGAATATGCTGGACGATGATAAATCACGAGTCACCAGCTGGACCAATTCTACTACGGCCACCATTGCCAACCGGCCAGTGTCGGCAAACTGGAGTCACCAGTACTCATCCGGCTTTGGCCACGACGGCGTTGACGCCCTGCCTTTATCGCACAACCAGGCGGCAGTGAATCACGATGGCCCACCACCTCAGGCTCCTATTGTCGATAGTCAGCGCGTGTACTCGGCACTCATGAAGCGACTGCAAGAAAAGCGCAATGCACATCCATTGATGGTCCAAGACGTAGCTCCGGATCCTCTTGAGGTGGACACCACTCGAAGTAACTCGACAATAAGACGGCAAAGCCGTCACACCATGTACGAAGGGTCTACTCACACGATTCGCCATGTTCCGTATGACGACGATGTCTTTCAAGATCGCGTCGACAGGGTGACTGTTTCATGCTGCTCTTCAGAGTCGTCCAAAAGCGTCATCAGGGGACGCCCATCTTGCGATCCCAATCCGAACCTCAGCCATGAGGCGTGCCCCAATTCGGCGACCGAGGGAGAGCCCGGGGCTTCTCCCAGCAAAGGCGACGTGAAGTCACACGCAGCTGCCGAATCGCAGAAGCGGCCGCTCTCCAGCCGGAGCTCGGCCTTCTTTGCTAGCCCTACATGCCACCTATTCCGCACGACTAGTCCGTATCGTCGCGCACTGCGAGAAAGCATGAAGGCTGCGCAGGGCAGCGACCAACCTCAAACGCCTGATAGCAAGTATCTCAGGTCCCTTTCAGCACTCAGCCTCCCTACACGCCGCCCAAGCACGGACGGATCTCACGATGACGCACGAGCAGCATACGCAGAGAGCGTTTATTCTGATAATAGTGATGAGGATGCGCTAAACAACAATTACCCCTCATCGCCTTCAAAAGTAGTCAACAAAGGGGCAGGGTCCAAAGGCCACGGCGACGCTACCATCTTCCTCAATAGCGCAATACAACGACCAAAAGCGTCTGGCCAACATGCTCGAGATAGCTCCTCTACCAGCTCGGTCGAATGGAAGACGTGGCTCAGTGCCAACGTGTCGAAACTGGAGACTCCTCCAACGACACTGAACCCCGAGTTTCCGCAGGAGGCTTCGTCCGCCTCCCAGACGTATGGACACGTTAGAGAAAAGACGGAGATTGGTTCTGATGGAGACGAATCTCCTCGGGGCGTAGCCGATGACTATATGTCGCCAAGGCTCAACCCCAGAGAGGAGAACCATCAGCCAGCCACCTTTACCGCAATGGCGAGAGCAAAATTCAACCTCGCTAATCCCTGGCAATCTCAGTCCAATGCTACCAACGAGAATTCGCCGCCGACGTCGGGACTTCGACCCAAGACCATATGCAGCATAGATAGCTCACCAGTGGCGTTGAAGGGAAACCTGCGAACCATTCCGTCCATGCCCAACGTCAGCACATACACTTCGAGCAACATGGAATCGTCATTGGAAGTGCCACCACTATTCTCAACCAATACACTTGCCAAGTCCCTGGCCCCTTTGCGAGAAGAGACGCGCCTCAAGCGACAGTCGCGAGCACGCCTTGGGCCCAATGATTGTTCGGCCAAGTCTAGCCCCGGATTCACGACCGCTCTTGAGAGGCAGTTTGGCGTGAGCAAGATGGGCTCGCCGGGGGTGTGGAAGTCCTCGGGACCGTCATACGAAGCTGATGGTGTCCTTGGCTCGGAAGCAGACCCTGGAGTGGACGAGCTGGGACGGCGGGAGCTTGGAGCGCAGGCGATGGGAAGCCGGAGGATGGTGGACCTGTTCCTGAGCAGTCGACGGAAGAGAAGCCCGAGTAGTCAGATGCGGCAGAGCAGCGATACCGGCAGCATGTCGGGGGCGTTTATCTAATCGGGGCAAGGGAGCGAGTGGCTAGAGTATGGGTTTATACTGGATGCTGCATGATTTATATGGGGGAGGCGTGAGCTGATGAAAGTGATATTGCCGAGTTCATTACTACCTACCTACGTTATGGTAGCCGGGTGATGAGCATGGAGACATGACTAGGTAGGTATTTCAGCAGCCGCTAGATAGAATCCGCAGTTCCTTTTTGACTTGTGTCTATCCGTGTTGCTGATTCCAGACAATCGTCGAGTAGTTTTAGATCTTTCTTTGGGTATGTGTTCAGGGGGTCATTATTATACATTACCTAACTATTCTAGGTATCAAAGTTGTCTCATATACAGGCTTGCTCAACAGAAAGAGCAGACTAGAAGCATACTCAGAGATAATCTCTATAAGCAATCGAATCCTTCTCGTTTCCATCCCCACCACCATCGCTTTCGTCCTCTTCCGACACGGGACTCACGTGAACCTCCCACAACTTGGCCATTGCCTTTGGAAACTCGTCCTTTCTCTCCTTGCTGACCCATTCCCCGTACTGCTCATGCGTGACCTTTTCCGCCAACACGCCCCTCATTTCGCCCTTTTGAACGATTTGCCCGTCCAACACGCCGGGGCCGGCTTCGACCGAGCGCGACGTGTTGGTGTCGCGACTGGTGCGGAGGAAGTGCCAAAAGTCATCTGCCACGCGAACGTATTCCTTCATGGCCTCCTTTGTGTCCAACGAGGAGCCCGTGGTCCAGCTGAGCAGCAGCGGCTCCAGCAGGGGCGCGTCGGAGACGCTGGGGTGGGACGTGCCGATGCTGGTGAGGAACCAGGAGGCATGGCTGGGGATGCGCCTAAGCACGCCCAGGGCAAGCTCCTTGACCGTGTCAAAGTGCGGGCGGCCGTAGAAGGCGCTCTTGTGCTTGGACCAGGTGTTGGAGTGGACGATGAGGAGCGGCACGTCAATGACTGCGTTGAGCGGGCCGCTCTCCTTGCCCGGGTCGAAGATGATGCCGCCGACGGCCGGGTTGGCGTCCGACGGCGCGTGCTTGAGGGCCTGCAGGGCGCCCGTCGCGCCGAACGAGTGCCCGCCGATGGTCAGGTTGCCGAGGTCGAGGCGGCCGGCCCAGGCGTGCAGGTGGGCGCCCTCGAGGCGCGAGTTGCGGCGGTACACGTCCTCCCCTTTGCCGTCGTTGATGGCGCGCAGGACGTCGACGGCGTGCAGGATCTCGGCGTCGCGAAAGGCCAGCTGGTCGTACTTGTACTTGGCCCTGTCCATGGGCGGGACGGACTCGAGCTCCGCCTCCTTGAAATGTAGAATCTTCTTGTCCGGCTCGCCATGGATGCGCATCAGCGACCCGGGCCCGCTCCCGTCGCGGTGCTCCACGGCGGCGACGACGTAGCCCCTGCTGGCCATTTCGCCGACAAAGTTGGTGTAGTCGGTCCGGGAGCTGGCGTCGCCGTGGGAGAAGACCATGACGGGGAACGGCTCGGGGACGTCGTCGTCGTCGGTTGAGTTGAGCAGAGGGACATCGACCTTGGCCGGGATGGTGATGCCGCCCGCGATGAGCCACAGCGCAAACGTAAAGATGGGCCGCACGATGAAGTTGTTGACGCCCGCAAACTTGGCGTAGCCCTCGGCCGTCAGGCTGATGGGCCGGGCGATCCAGTCGTGCCTAGGCTTGTGCTCGCGGACGCCCTTGTCGACGGGGTAGTAGACGGTGAAGAGCGTCGTCTTGTGCTCAAACGCCGGCTCGCCGCTGTCCTTGAAGACGGTCTCGGTGACGAGCCGCGGCTTGTCGAGCGGCACCTCGATGTCGACGGCGCCGACGTCGAAGCGGCCCGTGTACGCCGGCAGCGGATGGGCGAGCAGCGGGACGCCGCGGACGAGGCACAGCAGGACGTAGGCCATGAGCGCGGCCGAGGCGACGTACCGCCATGTGAGCCGCGGCCGCAGCAGGTCAGCGACAAAGGTGACGGAGCGGCGCCACCAGCGGGTGAACCGGGGGTTCCGGGACGACCATGGCGGCGACTGCTGCTGCTGATGCTGATGCTGCTGGGAGAAGAGCAGCCAGCGCGGCTGGGTGTCGGCGGGCGTCAGCAGGGGCGAGTCGGGGAGGAGGGAGGCGGACTCCGGTGGCTCCGGCTCCGGCTCGGGGGAGAGGGAGAAGTCCTGGTCGTGGACGGAGTCGAGCTCGAGGGCCGAGTTGTTGTCGTCGTCGTCGTCGTCGTCGGGGGAGCGGACAGGACGGGAGGAGATGATGGGGGCGGCTTTTAATTTGGGATTGGACGGAGGCATATTGGCTTAGATGTTATGGCTGCATTTGAAGGCGTAGTTAAAAGGAGGTGATGTCTAGATATGAGACGTTAGGTGCAAGGGAACTTGATGGAAGTTGGGATTCTAGGTATAAGTGGTGATGGTACGAGCAAGGACGGCTGGGCCCTGCCGATGACGTCGTCGTCGGGGCTTGGTATGGCTTCAGTCTGTTCCCATTTCCGCGCCCGGCCACGGGGGTACGTGCGTCTGCGGCTATTTTAAAGTGTAGGCTCATGTACTCCGGGGCCCTTTTGATCTGCGCGTCATCGAAGGGTCTTTGCCGCAGCTCCATCACCATGATTTTGGAATTTGTTCAGCCGCACAATGAGGATCTGGTGAAGCGTCACAGATGGTACTGAGCTGGAGATGGTGGATGAAATGAACAATGCCTCGTGGGTAGATTTCATCTCATCTTCGACGTCTCACAAGCGCACCTGTAATACCTTGAGTGGTGTAAGTGTACCTTATTGGTGCATGGATTTGTAGGGTAAGTACCTCAAGGTAGGTAGCTGAGGTACAAAATTGCAGGGTGCTGTAGGTCGGTATCGCATGTAGCATTCATCAGATGCAAATCCAGGGTCCATCATCCATTTCCTATTGCGAGATACAATGTACATGAATCTGACAAGGAAAAAGCATGTCTCATTGATGGCAATTGTTACGGCTGGAATTGATTGGTGATGAGCATGCGACTAACTGAAGTTTCGATTACCCGTCTGACTGCGAGCGCCACACCGGAAGCAATTCAAATAGGTCGATACGACACTGTCGCCAACATGCAGGCCTTTTGCGTTACACAACGCTGTGCTTATGCTTCTACAGTCAGGCGGTTTTCAACGGAACTTGATCCTCTTTGCCGGTCTGCATTAGTCTACGACGCAGCTAATCACCAGGTGCCTCCTGCAATGCTTCATTCGGCATCGGCGAAATGTGGCCAGCCAAAGAAGAAAAGGCATATCATGTCTGTTGGTGGTGTGTCCCACTAGGTACTACGCAGCCACTTTCATGGCTCTGGTTCGAAGCCGGGATTCCCTCCTACCGTAAAGGACTGCGGTTTTTGATTTGCTCAAGCCGGGCTGGTCCATTGAGCTTGAACTTGGCCATCTCCATTTGGGGTCCAATGATGTGGTGAAGAATATGCTAAATTGCTGAGAGTGGCGGATACGTCGGAACGCTCGACTCGTGCTTGATAATTTGCAGAGACCCAACACTTTGCACTCGTGAATGACTGCTGTGGTGCTTGTAAAATGCATCCAGGGAGGTATGTAAACTGCTGCACAAGCAGTGTTGAGTGAGAGGGCTCGAGTAACAGGTATGTTCAAGAGGTGAAATCATCTCAGGTGAGGGGACGAATAAGTAGGTAGGCGGCGGCCACGGAGAAGAAGAGTAGATTTTCCGTTAGCCAAGTCATGGATGAGGCGGGAGGAGACCATGTGCAGCTTCAGTACGCCTGCTGGAACGTCGAGGCGGACGAATGCAATCGCGAGACTGCCTGTCCTCTGCATTTGATCGCACCATGGACCATTCTGCGTCATCACAGTGTAGGTTCTGAATTACCTAGGTACTGAAATGTCCAGCTAGTCACCCAACTGCTGCTTCATCCTCACAAACCAGCGTTAGTTCGCACACATTCAAGGCTAAAGCCCGAGCAGAAACCAGTGAGAGAAGAGGAATCGGGTCGATGCCGGGCTGAAGGGTGATTCATGCAAGTTGGATGCATGAAGCGGGCGAGTGGAGCGCTGAGCGGCTGGGACCGAAGGGCTAGAGGCGTTCTACTACGTATACCAAGAGCTGGCAGGCCAACATGTAGTATTACCTATCACGCAGCCTGGCCAGCCATTTTATTAATCTCGCGTGAGCCACAGAATGAGGGAAAACCAGGGCGGGGAGGAGGGATGGAATTCCCGGCTGGGTGCCAAGTCAAGTGTGAGGGTGCGAGCGCTGCTGAATGAGGCGCCGTCAGATGGCCTCACCTGGCTTGTTTGGCCTGTCTGGCCCTCGTCCGTACCGTCGGTATCCTTGGTTTGGTTCAGACGAACATGCACAGGCTGTTTTGTGGTTGCTGCTGCCGGTAGTAATAGCCAAGATAACCCTTCTGGTTGCTCTGTGAAATGGGCGGCCTGGGATGGATGATGGCGATGGTAAAAGTTCTTTTGGTACTTGTAAGAACCTACCTACCTTACCTACTAAGGTATGACGGAAGCGGTTAACGGAGTTCAGCGCCAGAGCCAAAGGACGCCCCTTTTGACGGGCCGCCGCGGGAACTCCAGCCATAGCATGCCTGTGGGAAGAGGTACCTTTCCTTTCTCTCTTGAACCTTTGGATCCGAAGTCCTTGAGAAAGAAAAGGGCGAGTATGCCCTGAACGGCACCCAGGCGCCGCGCGGTAGCTGTGTAAGGTAAGTAAGCATAGAGCCAAGGTACCCAAACACTGTATTAATGACTGTCAGCCCGGGTGATTCGTATCCAGGAATTGCAACATCCCAGGCCGGTAATAATAAATCGAACTCGGGCAACGCGCATCGTGGACAAATGGAGACAAACATCCGTTGGGTGGCTTTCGAAAGGCTCTAAGTCGCTGGGACCGTAATACTGTGCTGGTGCTGTACTGTACAAGTCCTCGGAGGAGGGTGGAAGTGGCAGCAGATTTGGCCCCCTCCAACAAACCCCACAAATGGGTGAAAAGAAGACAAAGATGACAAGAAGCAGGGATATGGGGAGAGGCAATACGAAGATGAGTTTGGAGAGAGCCAAGATAGTGATCAAGTATTGAATAGCTGATGGAGGAGCAGAAAGAGAGGAATGAAGGGGAAACCGGTAGGAAGAAAAAAAGGGCTCCAGCTCGTAATGGGAACAGTGACACATCATCAGCAGCCCCCTTCAAGTTGTTGTTGATGCCTCATGCAGGCGCTGCTCGGCAAGCTGCGCAAGAGCCAGAGGAGGGCTGGAGTCATGACGTCTTATCGCACGACGAGTGCACACATTAGGCAAAGCGTCCGGCAGGAGAATCTGCAGCACATGCAATGGAGATGCAGCAGGCATCGAAGGAGTGATGATGGTTGCTTGGGACTTTTACTGTGTAGTCTTGCTGAAGAGAGAGAGGGCTGATGGAAGAGAACATCCTGGGGCTGCTTTATTAAAGTGAGGGAAACGGAACGTGGTTAGAAGCCTCGATTGGGCAGGGGATGCTGGACTTTGGCGGTATGGGTACCTACCTACTCGTATACAAGTACCTTACGTAGGTACAGCTGGAGGTTCGAATGCGGGTGGCAGATCAGGTACATGTATCGACTGTCGTTGGACCTTGATGGACCGACTGCTGCTCTGCCAAGTTGACTTTGTCCCGTCGGTTTGCTGTGTGCTCAAACAAGGCCGTGCTGTCGACCTGATGTGAAGTCTCAACTGGAAGCCTGATAAGGCTGATCTGTGCTTCCAGGAATTCCTCACTGCGCACTGCATCCCCGAGTTGCTACCGGTGCTGTTCAACACGGATCCATCAAATCAACTGGAAGAGTGCCCAGCTCACTCACCTCCGGCCACTTCCAGCACCTTTGCCCTGCTGCTTCAGCGGGTGGCTGCTGTAGGCGCCCCCCTCCCCGGGATGCACCGCTTCTGCACCGTGTGCATCCACTGTCCCGCCCACTCCCGCCGCATGACACCACCACCAAGAGACGCCCTCCAAGCCCCGAAAAGGGCCGTTCGGCCCTCTACATGTACTGCATGTACCAGACTCAAGATGCCTACCTCAGGTACCTACCTATGGTATGGTACTGAGTATCTAGGTATCCGATGACGGCTGGAACTTCACATGCTCTGGCTCTAAGACTTGCTCTGCTCTACGGAGCCCTATCCAATCTTCCACTTGACATCCGGGTTCCTTTTTGGTCGTCCTCCACCCACTGCAGTGCATGTGCCAAGATCGAGCCATCGGCGGTGGAGTCGCTGTTGCGGAGCAGGTAGCTGTACAAGGGCCGATACCGTCCTGGTACTCGGATTCGATGCTGATGCTGGGTCGTGTATTTGTACGAGTATCTCTCTACGAGCTGTATCGTGTAGTATCTCAACTCGTTTTGCAGATAGACTGCATATAATCTCAGTATATAGATAGACTCCAAGCATAAAAGACCTCACAGCCAAGTGTCGAAACGCTTGGTGTCGAAGCAACAGATGCTCTGAGCCGTGGCTCAGTTGGAACTGTCGTGCCTCTCCTAGGACACCACGGCCTTTTGAGTCCAGCAAAGTGCCCCAGGAATCCTTATCAAAGCGTACTATAAAACTCTACATTTCAAATAGTAATTATAGATCAATAATCTTTTATTCGCATCTCAATCCATACCAGTTCAGACCTCTCCAGCACTTCAACACCGTGATACTGTAGCCCGCAGTCAGTGATCCAACTCTTTTGTACCTTACTGTACACCCGCGCTTGTACAAGTAGTAGGTAGGTACTGTACAGCAGTGCTGACCACACTGCATGGCACCTGCCTGTGTGTGCTACGTCCAAGCCTCTGGCCACTTCCACTTCAAGTTTCTTTCTCTTCTCCTTCCCTCTCCCCCCCCCTACTCGGATTTTCCTGATCCTCCATCCCGAGAACCTTCTGCGGATTCTTCTCTCCATCGTTCCGCCTGGCCTCTTTGTGTAGCACCGCTCTCTCTCTCTCTCTCCTCTTTTTGCTCTTCATCCCTCTTATCAGGTCTCTTGTCGACCATCGAATCAACCACTCCCACCCACTTCGCCCGACATCTGCGCGCTAAGCCGCTTCCCGCCGCAGCTGATTCGACTTGGCCCGGCCCC
>LFMI01000868.1:0-14252 GCA_001050175.1 Trichoderma parareesei | reverse complement strand
TTTTAATTTTTTTTTTTTTTTTTTTTTTTTTGAAGAGTTGAGTTAGCATACAAAGTGCTGGTATGATATTCAAGGCGATTCCCGTCAAAGTTGTGTGTCGTGGATTGTTTTGGTCTTGATCTTGGTGTTGACGCTGATATTGTAGATGGTATATTTGACATCGATATGGTTGATGCTTAGATGGTGTTGACGTGGAAGTCACACCTCTCATATTACACACACCTGTTCGCTGGGAAAACGCATCCAAGCTCCTCCTTTTTGGTATACTCAATACAATGGTGTGTATGATTCGGCGTTCATCTGTAACATCGTACAGAGGACTCCTCCCACACGTCACAGCAGCAGCAGTCTGACCCCCTCGTCCAAACGCATCACATCGTCTGCACTCTCCGCTTTGCCGCCCCAAACCACCGTCCCTCTCCCGTCTACCGCAAAAGCGCCCGCCTCCTGCCACTTGCTCCCAAGTTCCAGCTCCGCCAACCCACCCATAATCGTCGACATTGTCGAGGCCCTCTTCTCCATCCCGCCGTATCCCTTCCCTTTGCCCTCCCGGTATCTGCCCCTCCCCGTTCCCGTCACCACCACCACCTCCTCCTCATCTTCCCCTTCGCCACGCTGTATCGCCCCGGCGACTTGATCCCCCAGCCACCCCGTCTCCTGCCACGACCGGACCTGCGTCGACGGGCCGAGCACGTACCAGATGCTGGAAGCCGTGCTGAGCCCCCAGGCGGCGTAGATGGCGCGCTCCTGATCAATGACCATCTGCGCGTTGCGCGAGCCGCCGAGCATGTCGATCCACTTGTTCGTTGCGCGCTCCGAGGCATGCGAGACGGCGATGCAGGTGATGGTTCCGGCGTACCGGCTCGATATGTCGCGGAGCTGGAGGAACGTCTTCCGGGCGACTGCAAATATATGTATGTAAGAAGGGCATTCCTGACGGGTCCTCAAGTCTCCTGTCATGCTTCTGGCTGACTTACATGCACATCCCACGCATCTCAGAAACACAACTAGACACTTTGATCTCCGTCCGAACTGGAGCCTCTTCCCGCGGTCCAGCGGCGCGACCTCTCCGATTCGTGGCACCGGCGCCAGCTTGACTGGGAGCGGCGGCGGCGGTAGCCAGGGCTGGACTGCCTGCGGTAGTGACTTGTGAGACATCCAGTTGGCCCGGTTGCTGTCCTGCGAGTCCGGGGTGGTTGACCGTGACGGAGGGGGGAGGACAGGCAGATGTGATTCGTCACCCATGATGCCGACCCTGGGAAGAGCCATCTTTGTGGAAAGTTGAGAGAGCATTTTGGATCATGAGCTGCTATGATCTCCTCGTCCCTGAGAGAAGGCGAGACTTCCAACGTACGACTGTGAGCTGGCTTTGCGTCCGGAATGCCACTCAGGTGTCATGAGTGAGCAATCGAACCTCGAGTTGCAGAAGCACAGAATAGGCTTCTGATGGAGAAACAGAGAAGAAACAACAGAGGAAATACAGAAGCTTTCTGTTTTGTCGACTCCTTCGGCTTGTTCGCGCCCCTATGACCCGTGCGTACTGCTCCTACGCGCTGTCAAAGCGGCATCCGGAAAACGAACCTGATACAGGGGCTCCGATGCTTCGACACCTCAACGTCAGCAGCACTGACACGGCAAAGACCTTGAGTACACCTTGTGTAGCACCAAGTTCTTCGTCCTTGAACCCGCTTCATTTCCCTATATATTGGCATGTTTCTCTCGGCCACATCTGGAAAAAGGTCTCTGAGGGCTGGGCTATTCTGTCATGGCAGTCCAGCCTCCAGGGGTCCTGGTCAGGATCCTCAATGACAGGGCCTGCCGATTGGTTGGCAGATTGCGGAGGCGAGGCGACTGGTTCAGTCGGGGGTGCAAGGGACCAGATGCTTCATCTGGCTTATATGGAAACATGGACAAGCATCAACTTGTGTTTGAATGTATCGGCCTCCAGGGGCTGCATATCTGAGTGCTGCTCCAGAAGCATCTTGGTACTAAATAGAGCTATCCGTCTTCTAATTGCTAAGAATCACTGGTCTCAAGTGTCAGCGGTTTGAAATGATGGCAACGGTAGAGTCGTGTGTCCAGAAAAGTGCAACAGGCAACTGACTTCAGGGGAAGGTGTCGGCTTGGGACGGTGCACAACCGTGGCATACGACTCAAGGGTTGCACCAGCCTTCCTCAAAGCAACACAACGCCCGTGTTATTGCAAGGCCAAGTGCATGACACTGTAGGGCTGAAGTGAACGGCCTTGACGCGTTGTTTGCTGCCGGAGTCACACTCAACAGACAGACAGAAGCCCGCTCTGGCTGCGCCTCAGCAATATGAGATGATGTGAGGCTTCCGGTGTAACAAGATGATATCAGCTGAGCCGAGTATGTTAGCAAAGCACAGCCTGATTCTGACTGTTCAGCATAGCCTCACCGAGTATGCTAACGTGTCATCTGAGACATGGGATTTGTGAACGGACCCGTGCTGTGTCTGGCAAACGGCCATGTAATCGTACTCTGAGTAGATGCCGTATTACGATGTGCGCATGGTAAGCTGCTGGCCTTGTTGGTCGGTCCGAAGAGTTTCAACACCACCGTTTTCCGTGTGACGCCTGTAACCTCCGCTATTGAATGATTCAGGGACAAGTCTCGGTGATGCGTAGTGATCCTGCCATGTTCGTCTCCAAGCACTGTGTAATACAGTAGAGAACGAATCTCATCAGTAGAAGGACCGATGATGGTAATGCTTGGCGCGTTAAGGCCTGCCTGATCAACGATAGATTGGGGAAAACCCTCAGGCGCCCAAGTGCTTCCAAGATACACGAGGCTGTGATGATTTCTAGAGAACAAGGAAAGCAGTATCACTCAGGCTGCAACATGGAAAGAAACCCGTCACCTTCCAACCTCTCTATGCGCAATGGAGCACACGAACTTGGTCTGACTCCGAGTTTTTCCATCTTGGTAACGTACACTGGGCTGTCCTTCTCTCATGCCCTTGAACGGCGAAGTAGCAGGCAATGCAATGCACTGGCCTGTTACACTGCATCTGAAGGCGAGGTGACACGCGGGTACTTGGCACGGGTGGAAACATCTCGAATCCTCCATGACCTTTAATGGCAACGTTAAGGGCCGCGGTCATGGAGCTGAACATCCGGATCTGAAGCGGCTAAATGGTTCCGGCGACATTGCGGAGCATCTGGACCTCCAATATATCAGCCTGATAGCATAAGACAGTAGAGTGCCGGACATAGAAGAAGACAAGAGGAAAGATATGGGAGAAAGCGGGTGAGCAGGAGATGGCCAAGTCAAAGGTGTTATCCGGCGACCCAGTGACTGTAGACGGGCGGCGCCGTTGCGGGTATTGAGCTCAGCTTCAAAAGACATGCCTTTCCGAGAACACTTGATGCAGTGGCAGGGCGCCATATGGGTACTTGCATATCTGGCTCGTGCGGGAAGGATGCGATCACTGGCAGAGCTTCTGGGAAGGTAGGTAGAGTAAAGACTTCAAAGGGAGATAATCCAGATGGGCGGCAAGCCGGAGACTGCCGGGTGTTGGCGATGATCTGCCAGTCTAAGCCTAAGCCAGGGTGTTATGGTGGCTATAACCGGGTTGTCCCAACGGCTTCTTGACTGAGACTTAGCATCAGAATGCAAGATACCCAAGAAACTGCAAGCTCGAGCGAGCCGCCGTGCCGGATATTCAATCATGGGACCGATATCTGGTTTGAAGCCGATGCCCACAGGGTTGTCTGTATGCCGGGGGCGCCAATGAACCTCGCTTGACGGTTCCTGGATGCACACGCTTGTGCGCCTAAGAATGGAGCCGCGGTCGTTGCTCTCGAAGAGCGAGAGCCAAGGTACAATGCAGGAATGAGAGGGCCAAACTGGGCCAGACTGGGCCATCTGTAGCAGGTAGTTCACATGAGTGGAAGAAATCGGTTCATGGATACTCCCGCAGGTCAGTCGTACCCCATCTTGGCGCTGAGCAGAGTGGTAACGTCCCATACATATGCCATAAAAAGAGGAGTACGAGTAACCTGCATCTGCGTCTGTTACCCATCGTCACCCACCTGTCACCTCGGGGTTTCCCCCAGCCCAGACGGGTGGGCGAGCGACAACGGCCTGCCAATCGCACTCTAGCCTTGCCGCCCTGCACCTGTTGTAAGGATCTCGGATACCAAAAGCATTTCTGGTTGCGGGATGATGGACTGCGGGCGTTCTCATACACATGAGTACATAGCCTGGTGCGGGATGTTGCAGTAGTGGCAGAGGGGGGTTGGCCGAGGCGATGCTCTATCGAGGCCAGCAGGGTTGACTTTCTTTCGGGATGGCGGCCATGCGATCTGTAAGGGATTCTGGAGTTTGTAGCGCGTCTGTGCACGGACGGCAGCTGATCTGTCGACGATGGACGATAACCGGATAAACAGTCGTCAAACAAGGGATGGCGATGATGATGATGATGATGATAATGGGAAAGGGAAGAGGAAGTGGAAGTGGAAGTGGATGGATGAATTTGAAACTCGACAAACCGGTGTGCAGGCTGCAGGCACGAAGTACAGGTACGGCGACAGTTTGGCTGCGTTGATGATTGGAAGGGGCGCTGGAGTCGCAGTCGATGATGCAGGAACAAGCTCCAACTATGTAATGCCCTGTTCTTAGGTACCTTATGGTTACGGTACTTCAAGTTTGCGAATCTCCAGATCAGGTACGTCCAAATAGGTACCCTCTGAATCCTCGTTCCATCTGGTGCCATCTGGTTCTCGTAGCTGACTTCGGATTGATAGGTACAGACAACTCAGGCACGACACCTTCGTCATCGACTGGCTGCAGTCCGCACGGCTGCGTCTGTTGTCTCTCCTGCTACACTATATGCAATGCATGTCTGCTGCATAAGTCCCTCCCAATGCATGCAGGTGGATGCAGCGGAAGAACACCAGTGGCCATCAACTCGTAATCCACTGCATGAGGACTGCAGATGAGCGGCAAAAGAAGAAGCGTCGCGTTTCTGGCGGTTCTCGTTCACCCGCCAAACCAATCCGCGGGTCCTTCCTTGCTCGGCCGCATTGGCAATTGAGAGCTATTAGTGCAGGACTTTACATGGCATTATCATTCACCCATCCCCTTTTACTGAATTGGACACCCTTTCCCATTCCTGCCACCAACCCCGATCGTAGGCCTGACCCAGCACCCAGGTAAGGAAGTATCTCAAATACATGGAGCCTCTCAAATGGAGCTTTCGTCCCTGGCAATGCTTTTTCGAGTAGTGGTACCTACTACTCGTACAACAGACAGACCAAGTTCAGTCCATTTGTGCTCTGATGAAGCGCGTGTACCGGATGGAGAAACAGGGCAGCCCCCGTGTTCTGGCTCCCCAATGAGGTGCTCCAGGTGCTCGTACGAGTTACCGCCGCACAGGCGGGCCCTCGTACGGACAAATGGGGTTGCACTACCTACCAGATACTTGTACGAAGAGCAGGGGAGTACATGTACTTGATCTGTATTGATCTGTAATTACGCGTTGAGGGAGGTGAAGGTCGAGTCAGGAAGTGCCTGCTGCCATTTATCCAGACCTACAAAGTCATTTAGCAGTTGTGCCGAATAGCCACCTAACCGTCGCGAACGTTGGCCTTGCGTGGGAGGCAAGAGAAAACAGAGATACTACTCTGAATCAAGCTGTTGATGGAAACATAGATATTACCTCAAGCGAAAGCAATGCTGCAAGGAGCCTCAGAAAGACAACCGTCTTCCATGCCTTGCCAGACTGTCTCAATATCCCTGCCAAGGTACTTCATTCGTACTAAATAAGTACTAGGTAGTCGATATCGTCGTAGGTACACCGTCCTTGACCCCATACTACTAGGTACCTAAGAAGCGACACCAATGACGATCGATATGCATCGAACGCGTCTCCAATAGCATTCGAAATGACATAGATGGAGATGGTCTGAAAATATCACCACCTTACTGCTATTACCGTCACCACCCGGATGGCTCTGCCCTCTGCTCTTCATACCTACCAGCGGTTGGTTGCCCCTCCAACTCGCAGAAACGGATGACGAGAGCCAAGTGTCTCAGAAGGTACGGAGACACCCGAGGCACCCTGTATTCGGGACCCGTGGACCTGTAGGAGTGTAGCTGTACCAGTGGCATTTCAGCAAGTGACTCAGTCCATCATGATTGGAGTGCCGGATCTCTGCAGCAGAGCCTTGGCCATCGTCACGCAGCCATGAACCGGGTGAAGGTCTCTACGGATGCTGTATTTTAGTGAGGTAAGTACCAATACGCGTGACCCCAAGGCTCCGGAGAAGGCTTTGCCGCAGATTGCGGTGGAAGAACAAAAGACGCAGCTTCCAGGTTCCATTATTATTAGAGTTGCTGCTCTCTGTAAGATCAGATTCATCAATTCGGGGCCATTTGGGGCAGGTAGACGTCCGGGGTCGGCCACCAGACTCTTCCGAGGTACTACAAAGGTACATAGTACATGTATTGACCGTGTGCACCACGAGCTCTCCATCTCCTTTCAGCATGCCCGTGGTTGTTCACAAAAACAAATTTCGGGGCCCTTCCAATCTGCTTCAATCTGCTTCAAGAGATGATCAAGGAATCTCTACTCCGTATCTTACAGTTGCCTCGTCACCACGGAGCCAGAACTAAGCAGATGCCAGTATCCGCAGATGACGCCTCCGTGCTCGTTCAACAGCCAGATTGGCGAAATTCGTACACTCTCTACGGCATCAACCTGAAGCGCGCAACAATGAATGTACCTTACCAAGTACCGGGCAAGTATACCTTACCGCGAACCCGACAGCCCTGGACGGCAGGTCCCAGCTGCTCTTGAGAAGGCTAGAACCTCCTGAGAAGCACGGCAGCTGTCGGTTCCGCGTTACAACCTGAACTTACAGGCACCCGGCCGACAGAACACGGGGGCGCGCCGCTAAGATGGAAGATTGCACTGCTTGATTGAACGTTTCCAAGCAGGGCCCGCTAGGGCTACCTACCTACCTTACCTCAAGTACCGGTACTTGGCAGCTCATTACATAAGGTAACCCTTCGGATGAATGCGATGGATGCTCTGTGCTGCCTGAAGAACGAGGCACCAGATGTTTAACGTCAGTTGAGACAAAGGCCGGAGCAGAGGATCAGGAGCCATCATCGTATGTGGTCCTCGCTGGCGATGCTCAAGATTTGAAGGCTCCGACTGCCGCGAATTGGCCAGCCTTGGTCCCTGGAATCGCCGCCGCCGCGGGCCTGCTCTGCACTGGACTGAAGATGGACTGGAAATTCAAGGGCCTGCCTGGCAACCCAGCGCGTCTCGTCTCCTGTCGCGAACGGCACAGGCCCCCGTCCAATGGCAGCCCCCGGCCCTGGGCTGGTGCCCCAATCCGCTTGAATCGCGAAGACCTGGAGAGAGCGTCCCTTGTGCAATCAAACGGCCCAAATGCTGGTAATACTAGGTACCTATGTAGGTAGCTAGTACCAGCCAGAGGGTGACATGACAATCAGGGTCTTTGCCTCTATTTGTAGGTATTACTTCGTATCAACTTCAACTGCTGTTTGATCAGCCCGTCGCTGCACCCAAGGCATCGCCCCCCTCTTCGTATCTGCTCCTGTCCATATCCATCCGATTTCTCCTACAATTGCAAAGCAGTCTGCACCGCCCAATGCTACCAGCGGTTTGATTGATATACAATCTTCAAGACTGAGTAGGTAGTACGCTCGGTATCTCGCGGTGTCGCAGCCCGTCCCAAGCACTCGAATGCACTGCAGCGGCAGCCTCAGGGGATCGTCGCCATCAAGAAAAGCGAGGTACCGGTACCTGCAGCCCGTGCGCCGCGGCGTCGCAAGTACCGCTACCCCGTGCCACCACCTCACGTCCACTGGCAGCCGGCCAGCCTTAGCACTAGCAGCACAGCGCTTTCCAGTGGAGGCCTTGCACCACACATCATCCCTCTCTTCACTCGCTGACCTGCATTCACAGGTTCCCCATCCTGCAGCGACTGCGTGTGGACGGCATCTCGACCTTGTCCTGCATCGTCGACGCTCTGTTGCGTCCTGTCCCGTCCTGCCGTATCGTGTCCTGTCCTGGCATTGCCCTTCTTTTCTTCTTCGTCATCCTCGGTTCTGCGGCTCCTGTCTTCTTTTTCTTCTTCCTCTCCTCTCCTCCCTCCGCTCTGCTCGTCACAACCCCCCAGACGCCGCTCGAGCAATTCCCTCGATACCCGTCGACGAGCCCCCTTTTGCGTCGTCAATCGCTCGCCGTTCTGCAGCTCTTCCCGACTGTGGCTCGTCCTCTTCTCTTGACGACATCCTCATCCCGTTTCTATACTCTCCGTCGCCTCGCGATCCCCTCATTGCCCTCCGGGCTCGGGCCTGCGTCTCTGCCGTCGCCGATTCTTCCTGCCCACCCCATATCCATATCCTCTGTGGGCCCGCGAGCAGCACGCTTCCATCTCTTCGCATATTCCTGCAGCGTCCTCGCGCTCTCTGGGATCCGCGACTCTGCTCTGCCGCTGCCCTCCCGCTTTGCACAACCCGCCTCTGGTAGCGCCTCCGCCCTCTGGTGCTTGACAAGGCAGACGGGAGCATCACCCATTCCGGCCCCCCTCCCCTCGATTACCGTCGCACTGCCCACTCGCAGCGGCACTTAACCGACCTAGTCACCGACGAAGCCAGTTCCGCCCTCTCGGCCAGCTGCAGACGTCGCCTCGGTGGGCTGCTCACATCTACACAGTCGCCAGTCTCCTCGTTCCATGGACGCCCGGACCCAAGCGTCCGAAACCCAGCATTCTTATCCTCCCAGTCCCTGGACGTCGACGACACCGACGACGCCAAACGGGCTGACGGCGCATACTCCAGACGGATCCCAGGACGCTGCCTCTGCCGCCGCCGCCGCCAACAACAACCTACAGTTCACTCCCCACATCGGCTTCCTACCGTTTCTCTTTCCTCAACAGTCCATATACCACGCCCAGCTTCTTCACTACAACAAGCTCATCTCGCCGGCACGAGGAGGTGGCCTACAGTCCGCGCCACTTCCTCCCATCGTGTCCGTCCCTCACGTCCAGGCCACGTCAAGGTCGCGATCTTCTAGCAAGGCATCGCTCAGGGATAGTGCCACCACCACGACCGCCAAGGGGACCGCCACCGGGGGCCATGGGAGCCGCGCACATCAGGGCTCAGACAAAAGCCGCACCGTTATAACGCCCAAGGACGTTCCGCCCAAGATGCCTGCAAAGCTGGCTGCCGACGCGTCCAAGAACTTTCCCCATCGAGCGATAGCTAGATCCTCCTCGCCCCATGGACTTTCGCACTCCAGCTCCGTCCCATCCACCCCCCATCAGCATGCCCGCCAATTTTCCTTCGAGTCTCGGGAGCCGTCCCCCAACAATGTCAACAACCACTCGCCGCGGTCGGCCTACTCCGAGACCAACAGCGCGTTGCCCTCGCTGCGCCCGTTACCCCCGCGATTAGGCGGCTGCAAGTACGAGACGGCGCAGATGAACTCGAGGAGGAGGATACCTTACTCGGTCGGGAGCGAACGGCTGGAAAAGCTGGATCTGCGAACCATCAAAAGCAAGCTGTCGGAGAGCGAGGAGAAGCAGCTGGCTGCCGATATGAATGAGATCTATCAAAAGCTGCTGCCCACCGAAAAGGTCGAGGAAAACAGGAGGAAGCTCGTCAATAAGCTGGAGACGATATTCAACACCGAGTGGCCTGGGCACGATATCAAGGTGCACTTGTTCGGCTCGTCTGGCAACCTGTTATGTTCAGACGACTCCGACGGTAAGCTTCTTCCCCACTTCACCCAGCCGACACAGTATCACGATTTCTAACGCATGCACCAGTTGACATTTGCATCACGACACCATGGCATGAGATGGAGGATGTCTGCATGATAGCCGATCTCCTTGCCCGACGTACGTTCCCCACCCCTTTCTCTGCTTCTGTATAATGCACCGGCTCCCTCGTGATGCTGACCATAATCTATAGGGGGCATGGAGAAGGTCGTTTGCATCTCTGCGGCCAAGGTGCCCATAGTCAAGATTTGGGACCCCGAACTCGGCCTTGCTTGTGACATGAACGTCAACAATACGCTAGCGCTCGAGAACACTCGGATGGTTCGAACATATGTCGAGGCAGACCCGCGTGTTCGACAGTTGGCGATGATTTTGAAGCACTGGACGCGGAGGAGGATTGTCAACGACGCCGGTATGGATTTTCTCCCCGTGACATCAGTGCCCTGCTTGTGTTGATGTCACCTCGACTCTTTTTCTTCTTTCTTGCTTATTCTAACTGTTTCACAGCTTTCGGAGGAACACTCAGTTCCTATACTTGGATATGTCTTATCATTGCATTCTTGCAGCTGCGGAACCCTGCTGTATTACCAGCGTTGCATCAACTCCCATACAAGTCCACCAGGCCAGATGGAACTGTCAGCGACTTTGCCGATAACCTCAAGAAGATTAAGGGATTCGGTAGCAAGAACAAATCGTCCGAGGCAGAACTCCTATTCCAGTTCTTCCGATTCTACGCTCATGAGTTTGACTACGACAAGCACGTCCTTTCCGTGCGGCAGGGCAAGTTGATTACCAAGGCGGAGAAAAAGTGGCACTATGCACTGAATAACCAGCTTTGCGTCGAGGAGCCGTTCAACACGTCTCGCAACCTTGGCAACACGGCAGACGAGTACTCGTTTCGCGGTCTCCACCTGGAGCTTCGAAGGGCGTTTGATCTGATATCTGAGGCCAAGCTCGAAGAGGCCTGTGAGCAGTACGTGTATCCGAAGGAGGAGGAGAGGGTCTGGTCTCGACCGGCCTCGCAGCCCCGGCCCGTGCTGCTGCGCAGCTCCTCGCAGAGCAACTCCGGACGAGGCGGCCGTGGTGGCCACCGCGGCGGTCGGCATAGTAACAATTACCATCGCAGCGGCGGCTCGAATAGGAGAGCCTCGTCGACCACGCCCTCCTATGACCCCAACATGTTTGTCCAGCCCGTCACCATGCCGCAAGACATGTCGTGGCTCGCCGCCGGCACCCAGTATCCCTTCCCGTTTGCTCAGCAGGACTTGATGCAGATGGCCTACCAGGAGACCATGCGTCAGCAACTCAACCACTTCTACGCACAGGCACAGCAGTCGCCCGCATACATGTCCCATCAGGCCATGGGCCAGCAGAGAATGTCCCCCAACGCAGCGTCCTCGAACGGGCAGCAGACGGCTACCGATCGGTCTCGAACCAACTCGTTTGACACCGGGCCCATTGGCACCACGTTACGGCCCGATCTGTATTCCCTCTACGGCATGGGCATAAACCAGCAGTTCTACGCGCAGGCGGCAACTGGCTATGGAACATATCCCTCGTCGCCGGTGACGTCCAATGGCATGGGACAAGACTTCCGCCGTCCTCTGCAGCGATCCGCTGTTGCCTCGGATAACGGCATCTCGGCATCAGCAAGCTCGCTAAGGTCGCAGTCCCAGCCTCCGTCCCGATCTCCATCCGGAGCGCACAGCCGGGTAGCGTATACCTCTGGAGCCGGCCCCTCTAGTGCGCCGGGCTATGCTCAGAGACACTTGCATGGCGTGCCTGTTCCTGCCTTCGTCTCCGACGATGCGGATCTCGACGATCGATCCAAGGCCGCTTCGGTCTCCCCGCCGTCCGACACCGGGCTCCTGGGAGCGCGGAGCCCGCGTCTTGGCCAGCCTCCGCTCGCCCAAAGCCACAGCCCAACAGCAAACGGTCTTGGCTTTGGCGATGTCGTGACCCAGTCATCCAGTCCCCGACGGCGTCGGCTCTCTACGGATCAGCTGCCCCAGACGATCCTTGACAGGCGAATGAGGAGGACGTCGCGGTCGCCCTCGCCCCTCGACCATGGTCGGGCGGTCACAACCGGGACGGTTGCTTCGTCACCTCTGGCTTCGGCTCCCTTCCCACCAGCTGGTGCGACTCAAAACAAGAGTCCGCATAGGCCCCTCATCGTGAACGGATCCGGGCTCAAGACCAGCATGATCGTTGCGTCAAGCCAGCCTCCGAAGGAGGCGCCGGCGCTGGAGGAGTGTGCCATGTCAAAGATTGACAACGCTCTGCATATTAGCTCAGCACCGCCGACCAACGGCACCCTTGTAGCGGAGGCGCCGGGCAGCCAGCCGATGCCCTCACTTGCACCGGCCCCTCCTATGCCTACGGCCCCGATGGATCGTCCTCCTGTGATCGTAAACGGCTCCAATGCCAAGCTGGCGATTCCCTCTACCGAGGATGCCTCCTTCCGGGACAGGGTTGCGATGATGGGAACGTATCCGGCAAATCCATACCCCATGCCTCACGATGTCTTGCAAGCCAACGGAATGGCTCAGCTTGCAACTTCGAGCAAGCAACGCCTCATTTCCAGACAGCCCCAGAATGGTGTCATTGCTCCGCTGGATCTCGCCATAGCTGACCATCGGAAACCCCTGGGTGTCGAAATGGCCCATTTGTCGCCTGTCTACGAAGCCCAGGCATCGTCCCCGACCGCCTTGCGCAAGCCAGACTCGTCAAACCCCCCTGTTGCTGGCAAGGCTGCTCTTGAAAAAGCAGATGCCAAGACAACTCGCGAAGAGACGGCCAAATCAGTGACCAAAGCCGAAGAAAAGGCTCAGCCAGCTCAGGATGCTCAGAAGTCGTCCAAGGCGCAAAAGTCGGCCGGCCAGACTCAGCGCAACAGCACGCAAACATCGCGAGAGCCTGGTAACCATGTCCGGAGCGCTAAGAGCGAGAATGACAGTGGCTGGCAGCGGGCTGTCAAGGGGAAAAAGAAGGGGTCGAGTGGGTTTGCACAGGCCTCACACGCAGAGCAGCCGCCAAAGAGTGATTCTGAGCGAAAGGGAGGCTAATCACTCAAGGCGATGACGATGATGATTATGGTCTGATCTCCTGTTACACATGTCACGTTTGTTTCTGGAGACTATGGCTGCGGCTGCCAGCACGAGGTCGTCGAAAATCTGAAAATGATACCACTTCCATGGGACCTTGACAGCTCACCTCTTTCAACTACGAGGTGGGAAAGGATGTGAATAGTGGCGATGTTGGATAGGGGATTGCCTGCGGCTACGACGCTCAATGCCGGACGTTTTGCTTGGAAGGAAAGGCATGAACGCAATGCGTACATGATGTCCCCCCCCCGCGGGGGAACAGGAGAGCACCCTGTGGGGTTCTCGACTCGGCAGCATCAAAGGAAGAATTGGACATGATTCAGAATCTTGCTTTGTGGGATTTGCATGGCGCAGAGATATATTTTTGCCGCTTGCGTGTACGTGTGCCCTACGGGGTGGGATCTTCGGACATGGGAAGCCGGGCATGCAGGGAATCAAAGAAGAAAAATGGGAAAACACAGAAAGAAAAGAAGAGCAAAAAAGAATCAAAGAGCACGACGATAGAAACGCAACAGGATGGGATTCGCGGCTCCATGAATGACATGTCACAGCAAAGATACGGGATGCGCTGACGGAAAGGAGGGCTTTGGAGGATTGATACATATACATGGCCGGGTGGAAAGGCGTTTGCATCAATGAGAGCTCATCTGGGAGGAAGGGCTGGAACCTCGATTCAATTTTTTCGTTTTCCTTGTTTCAATTTCCCATGGTTTTTGCAGGAGCACACCCAGCGGCATAGATGGATGTTACAAAAGCATTGAGAAAGATCATGGACAGCACGAATGAAAGCGTAGATCAGATACATGGCGAACTAGTATAATACACTGTATGAAACTCGGATGATTTGTTGGTGTTGGTGATGGATCGGTTCACGTCGGATGGATGGGAATACCTACCTAGTAAGTCGGTGCCTTGGAGGAACAGAGTATCAAAAGGATTGTTCCTGCCAGGCTGCCGGCTGAAGCTGTGGTAGATCATCTCGTAAGAATCCAGGCATCTACTATTTCACCATAGGTGAGATTGGCCAGCCTGGTTGGTTGCCTGCCTTGCCTCTGTCAAGTTTATAGAGGTGGCTGGTCATGCCGGTTGTGAGTGTCCGTGTGTGTCATACAATCAGTTGCATCTCCTCGTACTGCTTCCGCGGCTTGGCCTGCAACTCTACCTGGGCCTGTTGTAACTCGGGCCCTATTCATTTTCGTCTTGGGACATCTAGTACGACCTACAGATATTGATGATACTAGTTGTACTGAATACTATATTATTATAAGGGGGTCCAGAAAGAACTGCAAGGCAAATCACCTCGCTCGGAATGAGCTTGTTTGGTGGCCCCCCCCCCCCCCCCCCCCCCCCCCCCCCCCCCCCCCCCC